>JAOUQV010349213.1:0-10223 GCA_028565295.1 Aspidoras spilotus
AACATTCACTATTACACCTTCAATTTCTAACTTTAAACTCATCAACCTATCTGACACCCTTTTCACCTCAACAACACGTTTTGCATAGTCCTATTTCAGGACCACCCTAACACCCAACCTTCTCTTCCTATACACACCATGATAAAACAGTTTAAAACCTGCACCAATACTTCAAGCTTTGCTACCCTTCCACTTTGTCTCCCTTCCTGATGCAACCCTCACCATTTTTCGGGCTTGGGACCGGCACAAGAAATAGACTGGCTTGTGCTCTCTAATGGCTGGTTTACTGCTCTCCAAAAATATGAAAAATTATTGTTGATGTTAGAGGTCAGGGGAGTATGAGCAGACTGGTTCGAGATTATTAAAAGGTAACAGTAATTCAAATAAACTCAAATCATTATGAACAAGGAATGCAGAATTTACTATCTAGGTGTACCTAATAAAGTAGCCAGTGAGTAAACATGTTCTGATATATAGTATATACTTTATTTCCTTCCCTATATGTTCAGTTCTACATGTTTCATTACTTTTGATCATTCATCTGTATTTTCAGATTAAGTATGTAACCTCAAGATGTACCTCATGATGAAGTATGTGACAAATAACTTTTGGTATGACTTAACATGTTGCTGCTCATTAGGAGAAAATAATGAATTTTATATTTTAGCAGCACAGTTTGTATCTTCTTGATAGACATGCCCATAAACTTATAGACAAGCCCACAAAGTGAGACATACCCAGAAGCTGATAGACATTCCGATAAACTAAGACATGGCTATAGACATGCTCACAAACTAAGACCTGCCTATAAAATGATCGGCATGCCCAATATTTGTTTACTATTTATTTCCATGTCTTTTATTACAGCTTGTTTGGTTTACTTGTGTATTATTTATATGTGTATATATTTTTTATTGACTGTTTAATTGCAAGGTGAATTGGTGTCTCTAAAGTGGCCTTTAGTGTGTATGCCCTGCAATGGCGTGGCGCAGGAACTAGGCTTGTGGGTAAGGAACCAGTCTCACAATTAGAAGGTGTCCGGCACCTATCCTTCAGTTGCTCCACTCAGGATGCTCTCCGTTCCAGGCACATGTGCCCACTTCACTAGTGTGTGTGTGTGTGTATAGATATGTGTTTCAATGCAGAGGACCAAATCCATAGTGTGCAAACATAGTGGTAAATAAATCACTTTCACACTTGAGCCCGGACAACCCTATGTGGGTTAAGCAGTAGATAATGGATGAATAAAACTTGAGAGAAACCTTTGTTAGTGTTATTGTGATTTTGTTCTTTGCTTCCTTCTGGTGGTCAGACACGTTTATTACAAGCAGAATTTTTTCTATTTGTGTGTGCGTGTATTAGATAAGAGATATGGGGAGTCCAATTTTCAGGCCTGGTCCTCTGACAGTGATGAGGAGGTGATGGGTCAGTATCAGGAGGCCTTGACACGCTCACGGGGTATCCGAGGTCGGTGCACAAGGGCTGGAGCTCCACATAGTAAAGGCTACAGCTGGGAGATCCAGCACAAATACTGCCCCGTGTCAGCCGAGTACGATGGATATAGCAGTGAGGCTTCATCTGAGGAGGGTAAGGAAGATGATGTGATGTGTTTATGCATTCGTGTGTGTGTGTTGAGATTAGGACAGACACAAAGAAAATATTATCCTCATCACAAGCACATATTATTTCTCTTTTGTCTGAGTAATGTTCCAGAATGTGTGCCTGTGTATCTGGGTTTGTGTGTGTGTCATTAAAAGCTGGTTTCAATAAAGAGTTGGCTGATGTCAGAGTGCAGTGGGTTTAATACACACACACACTCACACAGGGTGTGGTATTTCCTTCTCCAGCTGTTTTTCATTGTCATTCTCTCTTAGCCTCACACACACATACACACACACACTTTGTTGCCATGGTGATTTAGGAAAGTCACACACTTTTTCCATCACAGACTGTTAAAAATATTAGCTTTAAATCATTGCACTGACACAGACGCATGCACACACACTTGTGTGTGAGTTAAAAATACAATGGATAAGTAACAAAATGAAATGGAGAAAATGGTGAGAAATCATAAACAGCAGATTGCATTTTACTTATGATGGTATGTTTCCATGGCAACTATTCTATTTTCTAAACCAGATCATATTCAAGTGGGGGTGGCACAGTGGGTAGAATTATCACCTGAATTCAATCCTTGGGTGGTACGGCCTAAGGCAAAAAAACTCTTCTTCTGCTGACTTGTGTAATCTGAATGTAATCTTGTGTATGAATATAACCTTGTGATTTATGTGACTTCTGAAATCATGTTGAATAAACAGTCATGTTCAAGGTAAAGACCAGGAAACAGAAAAATGCCAAAAGAAAGGTTTGCTGTGGGTTGCATTAAACTGAAAATTCTGTCCCTCTTGCTATCTACTGTATGTATGTCTCTCTATCCCTCAGTAAACTATATTCAGAGAATGAGGTTGACGCCCCTTGATGAGCTCCAGCCTCCACCCTATCAGGATGAAGATGGCTTGACCTCTGATCTTGCCGATACCAAGAGCGAAGCACATGAACCCGAAAGCTTTAGCAATGTGAAGGTTCTTGACGAGGACGTCCCAAGTGATAGCACAGCCGTGCTCAGCCCAGAAGTGTGTTATCTTTTACGCTTGGTCCATTCATCCCTATGTTTACATGTCGCACCTCTTCTCTATTCTTTTATATCTCATTCACTTAATTTTTATTTTCCTCTCATTCTGTAATTTTACACGTGTTGTATCGCTCTCTCTCTCTCTCTCTCTTTTGTGTCTCTGTTTATGCTTATTTTACTCTGTATTTCATCTTGATATTTTTCTCGGTTTCTCAGCCTCTTTCTCTCCTCTCTCTCTCTCTTTCACACTCTTTCTATTTGTGTAGGATCTGTCTGTTCGTGGTTCATCCTCTCCTCTTCTGAAGCTTTATTCTCCCGACTCACCCTTCTCTCCGTTCAGGACGCTGCATATCCTCTTTGACTACAATTTGCACCAGCGCTGCCTCTCTGTCACTGTAACTGCAGTGACCGACCTCCCATCACCACAACGATCACCCAGCATCGTGTGGCAGCTCCACTTAGTGCTTCTTCCTGCTAAAAAGCAGCGTGCCAAGACTGCCATGGCCAGGGGACGGCATGTCAGTGAGACATTCCGCTTCAGTCATGTCCAGTCAGAAAGTATTGGGAATTACGGTGTGCGGTTCCGTCTTTATAGCATCAGCAAGATCAAGAAAGAGAGGAAGATGCTGGGAGAGAAAGTGTTCTACCTCACCAAGCTCAATCTGCAGGGCAAAATGGCTGTTCCTCTGCTCCTGGAACCCTGTTGCAGCACCACAGTGAGTGTCGGCCAGGACAGGGGATAGGACAACAGACAGAACCAAAAGTCTGATAGAATTTACTGTAGGTGTAGGTGTTTAAGGACACGACGCAGGATAGGTCAGAGTATTTAAGCTGGCACACAGGTTGCAGCACATGATGGTTTATGCAGGATATTACAGAGCAGGATGATGGACAGGACACAGAATGCAGGACACAATACAAGTATGAACTGATGTTTAGATAAATTGGGAGACATTTGGTGGATGGAGTGGTTGTGTAAACTGATAGCCTGATTTATTGATAGACATGCAGTGGATAAAAAAGATTTATGAACAAATGAAAAGGCAGGTGACTGATGGATGGATGGACCAATGAGTAAATGGATGGTAGTATAGATGGATGGATGGATGGATGGATGGATGGATGGATTGAAGTAAAGTCAGATGGCTAGAATATTTATATATAAAAATATTTCATTTGTATTGTCCATTACATCATACACTACAGTGCGAACGGGGTGTGGGTTACAACACCAAAATAAAGTATTATTTAATCACAGCTGGTAAAATAAATAACTGTTTATGGTAAATGGATTCACTCTGTTGGTTAACTGATGGAGTTCTCTGGATTGTGTGTGTATCAGGCCAGTGAATCTCAGACAAGTGTTTCTGCTGCATCATGCAGTGAGACAGCATCTACGTTCCAGTCTGCAGGTCAAAGGTCATCACCTGAGATACTACTAGGTCTTTTGTACAATGCCACCACAGGCCGCCTCTCTGTTGAAGTTATTAAGGGGTGTCGCTTCAAAAATGTGGCCACAAACAAACCGCCAAGTAAGTATATACACACACACTTTGTTTACTGTATCCAGTTCTATACACTGCTGTTGTTTTATGATCACAAACATTATTTAATCATTTAATCCTTAACCTGTTAACCTTTTTTTTTTATCTCTTTCTCCTTTTTCCAACCAAACCACAAAAAAAACACTGTCCATGTCGCAAATTGCATGCGTCTCTGCTAAACAATGTTCATGCTATTCTACATCTTGTACTTCTTTTGTGCGTCTTTATCTCTTTTACAGTTATCAAAACTTTTCCTTCTTCACTTTGTGTTTCCCTTCTCTCTTGTTCTCTTTGTCTTTGCATCCTTGGATACCACTCCCCAAAATTTTGCTTCAGATGGACTGTTCTGTTGTCTAAAGCACTTGATAGGTGGACAGGTTTATATAATCAGAGGTGAGTCTTTCCTTCTCCTTAACTGTCCATGTAGAAGATCTGCATGTTTGATGGTTTTTGCTTAGCTGTATTATGTCTGAGTGTACCATCACAATTCAAGTTTCTTGAGTGTTTCTACAGTACAGCACATTGAATTGTAAGCAGTCATGCTGGTGCAATCACTTATCATTCAACAAACAACATGTAGCAGAGAGAATCAGAACACAAATAAATTGTCAAATATGTTGTATTTACATTGTTAATACAGATAGGAAATATCAAATTTGCAATGCCTCAGAGACGGTGTTCAACCATTCCCATGGTTATTCATTCTATGAAAACCAAATAAAACGCAGCTTCAGTGGAGTTACGCACAGCTCCAAACTGTAAATCAATATGTTCAATATGGGGGCATGGGTAATAAGACAATTTTCACCAGGACCACCAGAATCGAGCTTTGCTCCAACCGGCTAATAACAAAGCTAATAATTATCCATCACCGAAACATGCCGAAGACGACAGCGATTGCCAGTCTTTGTTGTCAGTGGTCAGGCTTATTGAAACTAACTGTTCTGAAACTCGCTGCTCAATGGACACTTTGCAGTCTACCAACAGTCTAGCAACAACACAGCATGGTCCGCAAATCACAGCATTCATGCAGACGTTTTCACTGAGACACTGGGCATCCCCCCTAACAGCCCAGAGATGTTGGACCATGCGCATCGACTTGTCTCCCGGCCAGGCTAAGGTTCAAACGCACCTCTGAGTCCCGTAATCATGAGGGTGCATCATTTCTGAGTAAAGAAGTGCATCCTCCAGCTGGTCAGAGAAAAAGGCTTGTCTACCTACTGTGGAAACCGGTGTATATTTGCCCGGATTTTACAGTCAATGCATCATTCAGCAAAATGAAGAAGCTGCTGCTATTTCCAGCATGAATGCAGGTATCCTTTGACAGCATGGGGATCACTTTCACCACACTAGAGGCAGCTGAGAAATTTTACATACAGACACTCGTGTTGAATAAAGGCGGCGCTACCACCTGGTAATTTGTTTTTCCTGTTCCATGAGACTGCTGCTCAGGATGTGAATCTGTCAAACCCAATTGAGTGACAGTGAGCATTCAGAATTACAGTGAGCATTTACAACTAGAAGCAGAGGTAGCAATTTAGTTCGTAAATGTTTACCTTTAACAGGATTTGAAGTCAAGGCTAAATCAACAGACGTGTATATTATAATCAAAGGGACACTGTTTCTTATCTAATTGTCTGTTCCCCCCCATTCATTCCCCTGGTGCTTATAATAGTGATTTCTTTGTTCTCAGAGTAGATTATTGAGGACTACTGGTGGCTTGTTTGCCTAAATCCATGTCTTGATAGATCTTGTAGAATAGCACAAACAAGAAAGGGGCACACAACTCTTCTCACACAACCGATTAGGCAAAATACACAGGTTCACAACAAAACTTTAAGAATAGATGATTTTTTTACATCAAAAATGCTCTACTTAAGGTGTTTCACTGCTCTGTCTACAATATTATTAGTGATCTACAATGTCCTTAGTGTAAATGGCATTTTTTCAAATTACCTGTTTTTAAACAACATCTTACAGAGCAGTTCAGTCATAATGACACTCCAGATGTGTCCACTTATTTACTCTTTGACATTGCTCAGGCTGTTATTCATGGTTTAAATTTTTTTTTTTCAGGCCATTTACCAACTAAATTTTGAATCACAGAAAGCTTCAGCGATTACATTAATAATCTCAACCCTTAAGAGGACTTGGGATGCCAAATTGATGCCACCACGGTTGTTTTGAACACACTTCCCTCTACAGATGCGTAGAGGTCTATACTTTTGCAAAGCACAAGTTATATGAATTGGGGGATTAAGCCAAATTAACATTTAGCAAATCGATTTGAAGTATAAGATGGGGATTCTAATATCCTGATGAATATTATATTTCCACCATTAGACTGCTACAGATGCACAGAAAGAACTCTTAAACAGACCAGAAAAAGAACTTACTGCCTGGCAAAAGGCTTAAATGTGTATTACCAGATAAACTCTCAGTTGATCAAACCGGGTTTATTTTAGCTTGTAATTCTCAGAACAGTTTCTGAACCTCATACAATATGTAACTAATTATTATTATTTATCTTCCTTTCCTGTTATAATTGAGTGGTCCTGCTGCCTGTCCTGTCAAAACATTATTGAGGTCCGGTCTCTCCCCTCTTGTTCACGCTTGCACTTGAGCCTCCGAGGAAAAGACACCCTTTAGTTTACATTTGATTCTTTGCTCGAACAACTTTATAACAAACAAACAAATTGTCGGAGGGTCATATTTCATATTTCATTGTATTTTTGAATGCATTTTCATTAATGACTTCGAGGCCAAAGTGTGCAAAGGTAAGTGAGGTTTATTTTTTAAGAATTCTGCATTAATGAGTCGCAGTATACGATGATTTTATATTTTCAAATCTAAATTTATCAACAAAAGATGATACAAAAAAGAAGATACATTAGTTAAGGACACAATACATTCCACAACAGACCACATTTAAATAAAAAAGAAGCAGATGTGACTGTCACGTTCTTAAAGACGATCAGTAAAAAAGCTAATTACTGTAGAGTACTGTGTGTGAAAATGATTTTGACTTATACAAAGATGTGCTGTAAAGTAACAAAGAATTTTATACTAATGAAAGTGTTTAAGAAAACACTATAAATTCTTACAAAACCAAATAGAAGGAAGTCACTGTCTGGTCTTATGTTTTATTCAAACTGTTCTCCACAGTACAAATTGTAGTTTTATAAGTAGATTATTTAATAAGTTTTACAGAGAAACTTGGAGAATCTAATACTGATCCTCTGGAGTTTTTTTTCTCTTCTTTCAGGCAAAACCCAGCAGCCTTTTTTGTCTGAAATGTGGTCTATTATTGATTGTATTGTGTCCTTTACAAAATTACATTATTTTTTTGTTGTTAAATTAATATTTGGAAATATAAAATCACTGTATATTGACTAATGCAGAATAATCTCTAACAAATTTAGTACAAAAAAATGGGTGCCTAAGACTTTTGCACAGTATTGTAACTGATCTCTGACCCTCCTAAATCAATAAATGAACTTTAAAAGAAAAATGGACTAATGCTCCAATGGCGTCACTTCCTTGGAAGCTCAGCTTCTTTGAAATAATTGGGCAGTTGGCTGGAGTGAACTCTAGGCTTCTGTATAAGGATTGGAAAACTGGGCGAACCGCTTGTAGATTTGAAGCATTGTGAAATTATATTTTGCTGTAAAACATTTCAAGTCACAGATTGTTGGCAAGTAAAGTTGTGACAATCTGTTTTACTTAGTGTTGGTTGTTGGCGATATTGCTCAATTAAAATCATATTGAAAATTAAAAGTAAATATATCTTTCCCAAATTTCAAAATTTAATGGCAGATAATGCTAAGTTTGGTGATTTTGATATTTGCAAAGCAATTTATAGTCCTTCATTTAGTGAAGAGACTTGGAATAAAACAACAGCGCAGGACAATGCCAAAGATGTAGTTGGTTTAGAAATCAGGGACAGGTTTAGGTGAAGTGTCTTGAAAAGACTCCCACTTAATATGATGGGGTCACAGGTTATTTTGTTACAAAATGCAAAGTAGGGCAGACTTTTTAAATACAAGTAATGTTATACTTTATTAATTTTATGAAATCTGCTTCCCCTGGTTGAGAAACCACCAGCTGCCACTGGTCTACCGGTAGTGTGCAGATTATAAGTTATATAGAATGTAAACTTACTATAGTTATATATTATATTTTGGTTAGTAGTAGTAGTTTCCATCGAGACATACAGAAAAAGTAAGTGATGTTTGATTGGGACACAGCCTGCGATCAATGACTATTAATGATTGATATCTGACACTTTAATAAAAGGATGATGAGAACTGGCTGTTATGTTTATCCCTTTTATATATGTCAGTTTTTGCTATTTTTCATTAGTAACGTTTTACACTTTTACTAAAGTTTTTAATATGAAAAACCAGTTTAATTGCTTTCACTGACCACAGTTTGCTTTCAATGTCAAAATAAGGAAAAAGAAGTATCCCATTGTGAGTCTTTAAAGGATATAATGTTTTGAATACTTTATTTTCATGCTTATTTGACATGTGAAAGGTTGTACAGGAATACAAAAAAAATAACAAATTATACTGACCTTATGTGGACTGGTTTAACAGGAGCCAGACTGCAACATGTAACATAAAACGGAGAGCATTGGAAACAGCTGACTCATTCGTGCAGCCAAATATCATGAAGCGCTGATGGCGTACGACTTGACATGACATGCCCTATTTTAAAAAGCAATAAATATTGCAAACCTATTTTCTATCCCTTTTTTTGGAAACTGTCTAATTGGAAACAATTTGTGGCCTTATATAAATTTACAAATGTGTGTGCATGCATGCATGTATTTGTGTTTGTACAGGCATTCTATCTACAGAACAGGTGCTGGGCAAAAATTAGAATATCATGAAAAAGTTGATTTATTTCTATAATTACATTCACAAATTAAAACTTGTATACTATAAACACTTGCTACATGCAGACTGATTAGTGTTTATTTCTTTTGATTTGATAATTATAACTGACAACTAATAAAAAACCCAAATTCAGTATCTCATAAAATTAGAATATTACTTTAGACCAATACAAAAAAATTATTTTTTGAAATGCTTGCCAACTGAAAAATATTACCATGAAAAATCATCATCATTATACAGCACTTAATACTTAGTTGGGGCTCCCTTTGAATTATTGCATGTAGTCGATCAGTCTGTGGCACTGCTCAGGTGTTATGAGAACCAAGGTAGCTCCGATTGTGGCCTTGAGCTGTAATAGTAGACTAGTAGACAGCTACATTGACCTTGGACCTCAAAAAAAAAAAACAGTGGACCAACACAAACAGATGACATGGCTCCCCAAACCATCATTGACTGTGGAAACTATAAGCTAGACCTCAAGTGATTCTGTGCCTTTCTCTTTTCCTCCAGACTCCGAGACCTTGATTTCCAATGGAAATGCAAAATTTACTTTCAACCAAGAACTTAACTTTGTACCACTTAGCAGCGGTCCAGTCCCACTTCTGACGCTATCTTTTGTTAAAGAGTGGCACAAGAATTGCGACAGCTGAAACCCATGTCTTGCATATGTCTGTGCACAGTGGTTCTTGAAGCACTGACTCCGGCGGCATTCCAGTCTTTGTGAATCTCTCCCACATTTTTTAATGGGTTTTGTTTCACAATTATCTTCAGAATGCGGTTATTCGTATTGCTTGTACACTTTTTTTCTACCACATCCTTTCCTTTTATTTACCTCTGTATTAATGTTCATGGACACAAAACTCTGTGAACAGCCAGCCTCCTTAGCAATGACCTTTTGCGTCTTGCCATGCTTGTCTTTTGAGCAGCAGTCTTCCCTTTGACTGTGGAGAGTACAGAACTATAGTTCACAATATTCTAATTTTCTGAGTTTGTGTTTATTTTATTAGTTTCCAGATATAATTCATCAAATTAAAAGAAATAAACACTTAAAATATATCAGTCTGTCATAATGAACGCGTATAATATGCAAGTTTCACTTTTTGAATGGAATTATGGAAACAAATCAACTTTCATAATATTCTAATT
>JAOUQV010349369.1:0-10217 GCA_028565295.1 Aspidoras spilotus
GATGTATACAGATTGCATCACATCACCCAAATGAGGATGGGTTCCCTTATGAGTCTGGTTCCTCTCAAGGTTTCTTCAGGGAGTTTTTCGTTGCCACCATTACTCATCTGGGAGAAAACATTTTTTTAGTAAAGCTGCTTTGAGACAATGTCTATTGACATACACACACACGCATTCACATGCAGACACACACAAGCACGCACACATGAATGCAGACACTGCCGCACACATACTCAAAAACGCAGAAATACACAGAAACACACGCACACAGACACACACATGCATGCAAACACACACACCCCCGCAAACACACACTCATAGACACAAACACAAGCGCACTCAGATACACGCAGACACCCACATACCTGCATGCAGACATACACACATGCATACACACACAGACACATGCAGACAATACCAAACACGCACTCACACACACTCACTCACAAGGTTTTGTCCTTTCCACAAAGATTTAGCGGCTTTATAAAACATTGCTGCGGACAACTCAGAAACGCATTCACCGCATACAAGCGATGCTGCATGTAATGTTTGTGGGAATCAAATGCAATGCTTTTTGTAAGGTCTTAATTTTTTGTTGAACACAGTATTTTTTTATTATTGTTAATACCCAGTGGAAACCCAGAGGAATTTTATTTAAACCAGTTCTTTCTAAGATTTTTTTGTTTTTAGATTCCAGAATCATAAGTAGACACATTCATTACATCCAAATGAATAAAGCTTTTGTTTCCAGTTGAAGATACTTGAACACTTCAGTTTGTAGGACCCAACATGGATGTGATGAATTAAGGAATACATGTCAGAAAAGGGCAAGTGAAATCCTAGTATTATATGTACACTGCTGCGTTGTGCATCTTTAAAAGCTGTAGGCAGTGCTGTGGGGCAAGGACTCACATATATACAGCACACACACACACAAATTGGCATTATACTTTCCATTGGCATCATCATTAGTGCAGATCATTAATGCCAACCTAACCTAGCCCTAACTACAACTACATTTTTCATCTTTTTAATTCTTAAAATTAAAAATATCAGTTATTCTAATAATTTTAGAGACAAGCTTACGCTTAACCCTGAAATAAAACCTAATATTCTAGCAAAAAAAGTGAGGACCAGCAAATTCATGTCAGCGGCTGAGATACGCAGTATCTAACATTGTGGGGAAATGTAATCCCCATTAGAATATCAAAACATACACTTGTATTGATATTGGGACATCAACCCAATGTCGACCAAATGTCCCCACATGGGTAGATCTAGGCATTTGCTCGACGTCACTATATTAGAACTCACAAACACACATTCACACACACACACACGCAAAGAGAGATAGAGATGGAGAGAGAGAGAGAGAGAGAGAGAGAGCGAACGTGTGTGCTTGTCTGCTCACGAGGACCTGATTAATGCAGTGGTAAAACTGAAACCACAGACACGCACCCAGACACAGACACACGCGCGCGCGCACTCTCTCTCTCTGCGGCAGTGAAAATCAGAGATAACGGGTTTGCGTGCATACGACCGCAGATGAAGATCGAATCGCGACATTGTTGATCCTCATTTTCGTTGAACGAGTAATCGGCGAGATAGAGACATCGCGCGCGCAGGAAGCCAGTGTCGGCACGAGTTGTGCAAGGCAGCAAGCGTCTTCTGCAGCACAGGCTTCAGGTAAATCAGTGTCAGCACGCGCATCAACACGGACACTAAAGCAAGTGTGTCTGGATCTAAACTTATCACTTGATTAGGAGCACCTGGTTAATCGTGGGTTAGTCCACATTTTTTAAATTAATTTCAGAACATCCTCCATATGCAAGTCGATATATGGCTATTGAAGCAGATCTGACAGTTCACCACACTGTCTCAACGCTCACTTGTCGGATCAAACACGCCGAATGCCGTTTAACTTTCGGCTGGATGTTTGTTGATGGTTCCTCAAGGCTTGCCATGATGCGGTGGTAAGCTTACCGACAACGATCAAAGTCCCTAGGTCACAAAAATACCCTTTGCATATTATAAACACTTTTAAAATTTTATATATAAATGGCAACCAAACTGATATAAAAGACAAATGTAACATCCAGTACTTAAACATGTCACGTGGTTTATAACCTCGCGTTTTCTTATCACGTCTTTTTATTATGTGACATCTGTTTTCAAAACATAGGGTTGGGACGGGTGCAATTTTTATCAAACACTAAACATTTTAGGGTACGTGGAATTTAAAATATGGTCGGTTGGGAATCAGAAAAGAAGGTATTGTTCTATTATGCCTAACCCGTAGCTGGTAAATGTTGCATTCTTCTGTTCAGCGGGCAGGTCAACAGCTTATATGAGAAGCGGTTGTAATGTAACGACCAAGTGGTTACTTGCAACTAGCGAGGTGCTCCTAATCGAGTGATCGTTCATAGTATATGCATAGAGGCAATCTCGATGCATTTCATGAACTAAATGAGTATATATAGCATATTGAAGTATTGATCATGCTTTCATTGTTTTTATTGATTTTAAGAGGTCATGTGATCAATTTCACACGCTACCGATTTTGTGGCAAGTCTGTGTGCCAGTTGCAATGTAGTTTACAGGAAGTGCATTAAATCTTCTATGTGGTTCAGTGCCTGGTTTGCAATGCAGATATTCCCAGGCTCAAGGAACATTTTATGCGTTGTCTGAATGTGGGTCTCTGTAATGTGGGTTCCTTAACACATGATCATGGTAACGCAGCATGTGGGATTTGATGTGATATAAAGAAATGCCTTTTGTTGTAAATAAGTTATTTATCTGCTTGGCTTCCTGCCAAGGGTTGTTCCTGCCTTTACACTTTGTGGATTAAATAGTAGAAAATGAATGAATGAAGTTACTTTTGGTTTCTTTGTACCATCATGAAGTATCACACCTTGCACATTCCACATGTTCCTCAATAGGAAATCCATTGAGTCCAATATGTTTGTCTTATTTGTGTCACGTGGTTCTCTTTATCTACTTCTAGGACTTGTGTGACAATATAAATAAAATTTTGGTCACTTTTCAGAAATATACACACACTGGCCACTTCATTAGGTACACCTTGCTAGTAAAACGTTGGACCCACTTTTGCCTCCAGAACTTCATTCATTCTTCATGGCATACTTTCAACAGAGATGGTATTCTGCATTCATTGGTTGTAACAAGTATTTATTTGAGTTACTGTTGCCTTTCTATCATCTCAAACAGTCTGCCCATTTTTGTCTGTCCTCAAATGCCCGCAAAACTGCTGCTCATTGAATATTTTCTCTTGTACTGACCACTCTGTAAACCCTCTGTAAAGAAAACCCAGACTATGAGCAGAAATACTTAGAAATACTTAGAACAGCCCGTCTGACACCAACAGCCATGCCAGATTCAGTCAATTAAATCACTTTACATCTCCATTTTGATGCCTAATGTTTCCATTAAAGCAATTTGTCTTGACCACATGTGATTGGGTGATTAACTATTTGTGTTAACAAGCAATTGAACACCTAATTGTACCTAATAAAGTGGCCAGTTAGTAAAGAGAAGTCTGCAGGGTTTACCAACATTGGCACCACTGTAGATTTAAAAAGCATCAGGCCTATGCAGGATGATGTCCAACTGCTTTCCGAAAGTTTATGTAAATAGCACAAGTTGTAATTTACTTTCAGGAGCCTGTGCCCCGATAAACTGATTAAACTTTTTGGGAATACCATGTTTTTAACACTATATACTTTATGTATAAGTCACTTTTCACATACTGTCACCAATAAGAGGTTGTTGTTGTTCTTGCAGTATTGGTTTCCAAATTCTCCACACATTCTCTATTGGGAACACATTGGGACTGCAGGCATTCCAGTCCAGTACCTTTCTTCTGCAGCTACACCTCTGTAGCATATAGAGGATGTAGTTTAACATTGTCTTGTTGAAAATAGCATGTGCCTTCCTAAAAATTGTTTCTCTAAAAATTAATGCTGCAGTCTCTTAAGTGTAAATGACATTTGCTGAAGGGACTTTACACCCCCATTTTGAATTGGTTGTACAGTCTGAATAGTCTTTTTTCTGTAGTTTAGAGCATGTGGTGTCCGTTTTATCCATATAAGATTTGTTTTATTGATTCATATGACCACAATGCACATTTCCACGGTGTGGTGATCCATCCAGGATACCACAGGATACCAGAGAAGTCAACACTGCTTCCGGACATGGCTGATTTTGCTTGGTTCTCTAAAGTAATCGATTACCCATGTTGTTATATCAGCTATTAAATTGTTTTAGATTTTAGATCACGGTCGATCAGCTTTGGCTTGCATTTTCTATACTGTCCCAGTGTTGTCTGATTTGGGGTTGTAATTTCATACTTTCATTTCTATGTTGTTTGTGCAGATTGTTGTATGAGTTTTTTTTACTGTGGATTTAATGTTATTTTAAATCAATTGGCAGCAGAACTAGAGATCATTTAGGGAGGCATATGCTGCTGCCCAAGGACAGAGTTGACATTTGGATGAAAAGATTAGAGAATCACAGAACTATGTTCATGGTCTGAGACTGCTGATTCTTCGTGGTCTGCTTGTTTTGCTGAAATTTATCTGCAATTACTGAAATTCAAAATGAGTCATCTCTATTCTATAATTGGCCCCTCTGTGACGCTGCCAGAGTTATTAGCCAGTTTTTGTCTTTAAGACACTGTGTTTTTCTCCATGGATGTGTTAAAACACTTTGCTAAAATGTAATTATGCATTGTTAATGCTTTACTCATAGAATGTTAATGCTGGTGCTTATGTGTACTCACGCACATGCTTTTCCTTTCCGGTTTGAATTCATGCCAGGTCACGTTTTATACTACTGTTACAATCTTGACAGCTCTGAAATACAGTCTCTAATAAAGAAGTTTATTTAAAAATCACACAAGTAAGTCACCAAACTCACTACGATGATGAGTAGGAACACCTGACTAATAGTAAGTTGGTCTACCTTGATTAATTAAGGATTCTACAAGGTGGCGAACATCCACCATATCATTGAACCATGCCTACTGCAGAAGCTCTGCCAGTTTTCTTTGCTAGTTTGATGCCCATCTCTGGAAAGATGCACAGATGGCCACCTGTTGTGTGAACATCAAGTGGATGATTATTCATATCAAATGTCCGAATGTGGGGAAAAAGTCTTATCTTAGTGATTTAACTAGAATGGATAGTGGTAGCATCTTGAGTATTTCAGAAACCACAGATAACCTGGGATTTGCATTCAGAGCAGTTTTTAAGGTTTCAGAAAAAGTGAAAAAATTACAACAAAAAATGATGCTCAGTCAATATGCTTTTAAAAAGTTCAGCCAGTAGAGGTTATCAAAAAAAACAGCTTCCAGAAAGTATAAATAAAAGCCATGTAAAAGTCATCACTGCATGTAATTTACAGCCATAGTGAGCACAAAAGCATCTTAGCATGTACAAACATAGAACCATCAGGGGGATGGGTTACATGTGAGCATTTTCAGACAGAGATTAATTCATACTGGACAGCAGAAGAATAAAAAAATGGCAGTTTCTTAATCAGCACTGTAGCATGATTCTCTCTCTCTCTCTTTCCTTTCTCCCTCTCTGTCTTGCTCACTTTATCATAGATAATGTATGCTTGATCACGGTTTCTATAACAAAGTACTAGGACACCTCTCGAGAACCCAAATAAAATGATTGCATATGGCTGCACTTAATTGTCTATCTAGCTTGCCATGTTTTGTTTTTATATATGCTAAACTGTGCAAAATGCCCTCTGCCTCGTGCTGCTTTTTAGCAGTCCGGCCTCTGATAATCCAGTCCACGTTGTAATGCTGTCCATCCAGGTTATTCTTGGTCTTCCATATCGTCTGATTCACAAGTCCTGTCATTAGACGTCCTTCAGTATTGTCATGTGGGAGCCTCATCACATGATCATAATAGCATAGATTGCGAGATTATATGTGATTCAACCATCTTATAGACTTGCTCAGTGGTCAGTGGTTGCTTTTCTCAAAATCCTGACTACATTTTTCTTCTTATTTCTTCCGTATCCAGGCTTTACATCTACATGTGGCACCCTATTCTGTTTTAGTAAAAGATTTTTTAGAGATGCTTATTTTTATTCATTCTGATTTAATGATCATTTTTAAATGATAATTTTTAAATTTCTAAACAATACTATCGAACAAAAAAAAAACGTTTGAATGTCAAGAAACCCGATCCTCAGGAGGAAAGACCTGAAGAAGGAAGTTTGCATGTTATTCCCGTGTTGGTGCAGGTTTTCTCTGTGCTCCGGTTTCCTCCTGCATTCCAAAGACATGCATTTAGGTTAATTGGTGTCTCTAAAGTGGACCTTAGTGTGCATGTGAATGTGTGTTTATGCCCTACGGCAGAGTGGCACCCTTTCTAGGGTTGTTTATAAATTGGCTGGCCCCCAACCCGTGTGGATTAGGCAGAAGATAATGAATGAAATTTTCTTGCATTTGTCAAGTACCTTTTGCGTAACTCGCATGGCCACAATTTGTTCATCTTCAATGAAACAGTATAATAACAGCAACACAATGATTATAATTGATCATTTTATTGATCCCTGTTGGGAAATTCACTGTATTTAACTAATCCCAGGTATACATTAAGCACACACAAATACCCAGAGCAGTATGCAGCCCCTACTATTGAAGAACATGGGGGAAAGTTAGGTTTGGGTGCCTTGCCCAATGGCACTTCAGTCATGACTGTTACTTGCCTGGAGTTGGAATTAAACCCACAATTTTTGGTCCCATGTCATTTACAGTATAAGGGCCACGGATGCCCCTACTAGTAACAGATACCAATAAAACTTTACATTTAGGTTTTCAACTACATCTATAGGGTTCTGCTGCTTATTGTTATTATACATGGTATGCTTTTCTTACCATGACTTTACGTCTGTAGTGGTTTTTATGGCTTATAGCTGAGTGGATAATTATGTGTTAAAGTAAACACATATTACCTTCCAGTCCTGACAACTGTTTTTATGTTTGGCAGTGCGTGTATTCTGGACAACATATTAGACTACGTCCTGTTTTATGACGTTTTATGTTTTTGCAAAGCACGAATAAATCAGTAGAGCCATACTACAATACTGTGGAAAAGTAGCTTACATATTTATAATTATGTCAAGTAAAAAAATTATTTTATATTTCCACAAACTAATTTTCCGTCAAAAATTAAAATCCACAGGATCCACAAGATTGTTTGTATCTCAGTAATGAAAGTATAACATAAAAAATTACATAATGAAACAATGCTGCAAAAAGTGGCAGTCACAGTCTCCAGGAGAACTGTCTCAGATTCTCTAAGACACTCAGTAAAAACATTATACTGTAGATAATTACTATACATTTCTGTGAGACGGTCTTAGGCTCTTGTTCGGCAATCTGTGGCCTAAAGAATATATTTCTACATAAAAGAAACACTATAAAGTGCAATAAACAGAAAAAACTAAAAGAATTTACCTCAGTTCTTCTAAAGATTATGACTGTCACACTTGCTTCATGATTCAGCAAAGCCCAGTAGCATTCATCACTGTTTCTTATTTTTTCCCCTAAAAAAAGTGTGCCTTTTGTACAGTTACTGTACCTGATTTCCTTAGTCTTTTTGACCAAAACTTGATGCTTAGAAATGTAGGTTATTAAAAAACTCGTTGCAGTTGCAGCAAACAACGTGCATTCAGACTTGACTACCTACAAATATTTGAGAAGCATCTGCAATGTAGGTAAAATACGACCACATGCACTATATTTCCAAAAGTATTCGCTCGCCTACCTTGACTTACACATACTATATTGCCAAAAGTAATATGAGGCCAAATCAAGTTTGGAGGTCTGTAGTGATTGACTCTGACCTTATCGCACTATGTGGCTGAGTTGCTGTCGTTCCCAAACACTTCCATTTTCTTATAATACAGCTAGGACATTTCACGACTGGATTAGTTGCACACATGACATCAAAAAACTACTAGGCTAGCAGAGTGTAGTAGTCCAGTATTTAGTCTAGAGTCTAGAGCCTAGTATTTTGCAATAGGGTGGTACGGTGGCTATGGACTTACAGCAAGAAGATCCCAGGTTCGAGCCCAGGGTAGAGAGACCTGGAAAATTTATGTTTGGGGTTTGCATGTTCACCATGTGTTTGGACGGGATTTCTCCACGTACACCGGTTTTGTGTGTCTAAACTGCTTGTTAGTAAATTAAATGTTTGTCTGATTTTGTGTGTGTGTGCCCAATGATTGATTGGTGCCCTGTCTACGGTTGTTCCTACACTTCCTACACGCCCAGAGTTGCCGGGTGGGATTTTCTGTGACTCTAAAACTAGTATTAAGCAGGTATAGAAAATGAATTAATAATTTATAATTTGCAAAGAAAATCTATATTGGTTTTTATTGAATAGTTTGGCAGTATTGTAATCTGTACAGTGTCATGCATTAAAACCTCGCAAGTATTCGGCAACCGCTAGATAGCAAGAGTCTGACCTGTAAACATGGCGTATCCTTTGCTGTGAGACATTTGCTGTGTTAATACTGCTGAAATGTCTCTTTTGCGATACAAAATGCTACCACTTCAGTATTCTTTTCTAAACTACTATGTGTGTGAAAAAGTAAATGTTTTCATGGATTTTCCCCGGGTGCTCCAGTTTCCTCCCACATTCCAAAGACATGCATGCTAGGTAAATTGGAAATGCTAAATTGTCGTTAACTTGTGTATTGATATGTGACTTTGCATATGATCTGAGACTTGTGTATAAGTATGACTGTGTTCCTGTCATTAGAATAGACACTGGTGCTGAGGATGATGTTAAACATGGTGAATAGGAAGAGAAATTGAGTTGGGGTGGTCCTGAAGGAGGACTATACAAAGAGTGTTGTTGAGGTGAAAAGGGTGTCAGATAGGGTGATGAGTTTAAAGTTGGAACTTAAAGGTGTAATAGTGAATGTTGTCAGTGGATATGCACCACAGGTTGGCTGTTAGTTGGAGGAGAAAGAAAGATTCTGAAGGGAGCTAGATGAAGTAGTAGAGAGAATTCCCAGAGAGGAGAGAGTGGTGATTGGTGAAGATTTCTAAGGGCATGTTCGTGAAGGAAACAAAGGAGATGAGGAGGTAATGGGCAAGTTTGGTGTTGAGGATAGGAATCTAGAAGGACAGATGGTTGTGGATTTTGCAAAGAGGATGGAAATGGATGTTGTAAACACATATTTCCAAAAGAACGAGGAGCACAGGGTAGCTAAACAACATTAGATGGTGGTTTTCAGGATGACTCTGGTAGTTAGGAAGAGAAGGAGGGCAAATGTAGAGAAGAGGATCAAATGGTGGAAGTTAAGAAAGGAGGAATGCTGTGAGGAGTTCAGAAAGGAGTTAAGAAAAGCTTTGGGTTGTAGCAAAGAGCTTCCAGATGACTGGATAGCAGCAGCAAAAGTGATTAGACAGACAGACAGGAAGGTA
The DNA here is from genome assembly GCA_028565295.1 of Aspidoras spilotus. Lineage (NCBI taxonomy): Eukaryota > Metazoa > Chordata > Actinopteri > Siluriformes > Callichthyidae > Aspidoras > Aspidoras spilotus. Next base: position 9,479 of record JAOUQV010349369.1, read on the forward strand.
CTTGGTGTGTCATCTGGAAAGATGAAAGACAGCAAGGAACCTGGTGGTGGAACAAAGAAGTGCAGGAGGTTATTCATAGGAAGATGTTAGCAAAGAAGAAATGGGACAGGGAAAGAACTGAAGAGAGTAAGCAGGAGTATAAAGAGATGAAGCGTAGGACAAAGAGGGAGGTAGAGGCAGAGAGATAGAGCGGGAAAGGATGTGCAACATGTCAGGGTGATCAAGGATAGAAATGGGTTTGTACTGACAGGTGAGGAGAGGGTGAGGGAAAGATGGAAGGAGTAATTTAAAGAGCTGATAAATGAAGAAAATGACAGGGATTGAAGAGTGGGAGGCATAAAAAATAGTGAAATAGTAAATATAGTAATATAGTAGGATATAGTAAAGATTAGCAAGGATGAAGTGAGGAAAGCTTAGTAAGTATAGAGAAGGTCAGAAAGAGCTACACTGTGTCTTCGTGGATTTAGAGAAAGCTTATTATAGGATGCCGAGGGAGGAACTGGGGTGTTGAATTCCGGAGTGGCTGAGAAGTACGTTCGATTGGTGCAGGACAGGTATGAGAACAGCATGACAGTAGTGAATGTGGGGTAGGAGTGACAGGTAGCTTCAAGTTAAAGGTGGGACTGCATCAAGGATCGGCTTTGAGCCCATTTTGGTTTGCTTTGTTATCTGTAGTGAGAGCAGGGAACAGCTAGAAGAGAATTTGGAGAGGTGGAGGTATGCTCTGGAAAGGAGGGGA
>JAOUQV010349390.1:0-10215 GCA_028565295.1 Aspidoras spilotus
GATGCAGGGGACAGAGTGAGGTGGAAAAGACTGACACGCTGTGGCAACCCCTGATAAAAGGGAGAGGCAGAAAGAAGAAGTCTCCAATTGTTCAACTCATCCGGGACTCCTTTCTTATATCAAAGATATTACACAATTATAGAAAGATGCATGTAGGCTTCCTTTTTATATTCCTTCATTGTATAATTCACACAACATGTCTGATATTTCTCCAGCACAGACTTTATACAACTCTGCTGGGATGCCATCTGGTCCAGGACTTTTATTTACATTTAAGCTCAATATAGTATTTTGTTTTTACTAACAAGTTAAGGCTTCTTGGAATTTTTCCCTTGTTATATATCTTTTGTCTTCTACGTTTTCAAAGATATTTTTATTCAAAGTTTTCATCCTTAATTACCTTAATTTTTCTATTTTCTCTTCTTGTGTTTGTGTATCAGTCCAGTCTGTAGTTGTACAGGTAAGAAGATCTTGTCAATAATTTCAAATAGTTTGAAATTAATTTTAAGAAGATGTTCTTTATCTTCTTTGTGTCTATTGGTCTTTGTCTGTAGTTAAATAAATTCAGTCATAAGTTTGTTACAGATCACTTGCTCTTGTCAACCAACAATTGCACTAAGTGGAGGCCATGTAGTTGGCCAATTAGAACAAGAACCATCACTGAAAAAAGATCAACCAAGCCATATTAGAATTAGGTACAAGAAAGGCACCTGGTCCAGATATAGAAGTTTAACTGCTCAGGTTTGGATAGATGACACTGAACAAGCTCCATAAGGTATGTATAGCAATGCAGGAAACTGGAATCTGGCCGGGAGAATGGACATGATTCCACTTCCTAAGAAAGAAGACATGTTCCAATGCAGCAACTAAGGGACCATCACACTGGCCTCACATGTTAGCAGATACTGTCGCGAGTTTACAATGATTTGAGGGAGTTTTCAGAATTGGTTAAACTAGCAGTTATCTTCCATTATATCTTGTTCATTATTTTTTATTTTAGCTGCATTATCTAGCATGGATAAGAGATATTTAATGGTGCTTCCACCAATTCTGAAATCTCCCTCAAATCCTTGTAGCAATTTCCTCATCACTTGCTCTCCTAAAATGATGAACACACAGTGTGAGGCTGTACTGAACCATAATGATGTGTGCTTGGCTGTCCTATTGCTACACACTTTTGACTCTAGTGATTTTTGAGCAGTCAGACTGGGTGTCTTAGTTCTTCACAGTTGTCCGTGCTGTATGTCAAATTCCTCTGAGAAATTGATAAAGTAAAAATTCACTGCCGCTTAACATTCTCTTGCTTTTTCCAGGATAATTTGTTTCTGATCTGATTCCTCACACCAGATCCTTGCCTAAATCCAGCTTATTCTTAGAAAAACTTTCCTTCAGGCTTGGTTTGCATTCACTTAAAAATCACTTGCAACATTATCTGCTAACATTTGAGACCAATGTGATGGTCCCTTAGTTGCTGCATTGGGAAAAAGTCTTAATTCTTAGGTGGAATCATGTGCATTCTAATTGGCCAGATTCTAGTTTCCTGCATTGCTATACATACCTTATGGAGCTTGTTCAGTGTCATCTATCCAACCCCAAAATTCTATATCTGGACCAGGTGCCTTTCTTGTAGCTAATTCTAGCATGACTTGCTTGGTCTCCTTTTTCAGTGCTGGCGGATCCTTTTCTTGAACATCAATCGAAGGACCATATTTAACCCTTAATAATATTTAATTGGCCAATCACATGACTGCAACTCAGTCCATTAAAAGGTTGACAAGACATCTTGCTGATGTGCAAACCAAGTATCAGAATGGGGAGGATATGTGCTTTATGTGATTTAACATGGCATGAGCCAGGCAAGCTTATCTAAGTATTTCAGAAGCTGTTGATCTACTGGGATTTTCACGCACAGCCATCTCTACAGGTCCTCAAAAGAAAAAATATCCAGTAAGCAGCTGTTGTGTGGATGAAAATGCCTTGTTGATATAACCAGTCAGATAAGAATTGGCAGACTGGTTCGAGTTGATAGAAGGGCAAGGGTAACTCAAATAACCACTCATTAAACCAAAGAATGCAGGATACCATCTCTATTAAAAGTATGAGACAAATAAATAAGACAGTTCTGAAAACAAAAGAGGGTCCAAACTCTTACTACATTTACATTGACCATATTTAGTAGACACCCTTCTTCCCTGGATTTTAAGACTCTAGAGGATGAGCAGAAGAATATTGTGGCTGACTGTGTCAAATGCAGCCGAGTGGTCAAGAAGGATAATGACAGAAGATAGTTTTGATGATCTAGCTGTGTGCAGACGTTCTGTGACAGCCTGGGCTGGTAAAAGCAGCCACTATAATGGCCATTGTGTGGCGATGTCTATGATTAACTTGCGTGGTGGTAGTAGTATCTGCTTCGACATTAACACCATGGTAGCTGTTGAAAAAAGAGGCAACATGTCTCACCTTCTGTCTGAGATGAAAGAATGTGGTGAAGACGAGAAATGTTGCATAGGTGGAAGTAAGCAGTCTTTGTGAACAGATGTAGGGCTGAAAAGACAGGAGTGGGTTAAATGTAACACCAAGGTTCAACGGCAGTAGCAGAAGAAAAAAATGGGGTGTTCCCAATAAGAAGAACAGGGCAAAAAAAAGATAGACAGTGCAGCTTTAGTGCTATGTGTAGAACTTCTATCAGTGTTTTTCAGTGTTTAATTGAAGATTGCCCGCAGTCATATGTTAAGATCTTGAAGACACCTAGTGAGGGAGATAGGAGGAAAGGGATTAGAGGGCCTGAGGCTGTGGTGGACCTGTGCATCATCTTCCTAGCAATGAAATTTTAGTCCCTGGTTGTGGAAAAGTTCACCCAGGGGAGAGATGTATAAGATAAATAGCAGTGGGTTAAGAACTGAGCCCTGAGGCACACCCTGATGTATGGATGCTTTTTTAATAAAGAGAGAGTATAGGAAAGAAAAACAGAAGAAAAGAAAGAAAGGGAAAGAAAATAAAGGGTGTTAAACACAATCAACACGATCATCTAATGGACAATTCAAACACAAACTGTGCAGAAAGCAAGAATAAACTTCGGCAGACTAGCGCTATGGCAGCATAACTACAGGGTAAAACCAGAAGGTGACACAGTGGCATGAAGAAGACCTGGGACATAAAGCAGCCAGCCACTCCATTGTCAACAAATCTCGTGAGAGGAGGCGGGCAACAGCGTCCAAACATCTCAGTTTACCAAAACACTCTATAACCATGAACCCTCTAGCTCTGAGACTATGAAGGATATAAATAAGTTTTCAGCCTAGACTTAAAAAATGCAATTGTATCTGAGTACTGCAGTGTGAATAATACAGGGGTGATATGCTCATATTTCCAGGTTCTAGTAAGGATTATGGCCGCTGCATTCTGGACTAACTGTAGTTTGTTTATGCACCTACTAGAAAAACCAGACAACAGGTCATTACAGTAATCCAACCTAGAGGTAACAAAAGCATGGACAAGTTTTTATGCATCATTCAGTGCCAGCATATTTCCGATCTTAGCAATGTTTCTAAGGTGAGAGAATGCCATCCTAGTAGTATTACCTACATGAGTTTCAAATAAAAGTCTAGAATCAATAATCACACCAAGGTCTTTTACAGCTGTACATGGTGTAATTAGAAGACCATTCAGAGATAATAAAATATCAGAAACTTTACTTCTAGCTGCCTGTGGTCCTAATACCAGTACTTTAGTTTAATTAGAATTAAGTAAAAGAAAATTGTTTAACATCCACTCTCTAATGTCCTTCACACATTCCTCAACTCAGGTAAATTGGTGTCTGTCGTCAGGATTGGGTGACACATATAACTGTGTATCATCAGCATAACAGTGGAAGTTGATCATGCTTGCGAATAATATTACCCAGATGTAGCATATATAGAGAAAATAGTAATGGGTCTAAGACAGAACCTTGTGGGACACCAAACTTTACCCTACTGTGCATAGAATAGTGGCCATTTACATCTACAAACTAATGTTCAGCCAAATAAGACCTGAACCATGACAGGGATGTTCCTTTAAGTTCAACAGCATTTTCTAGCCTATGAAGAATAGCGTGACATTGGTGTCAAAAGCTGCACTTAGGTCAAGCATGGAAACATAACTCTGATCAGATTTGCCAGTAGCAAATCATTCAGTCTATTTTCTTACTGAATGACTTAAAAAATTTCTGGAAAATAGAGTTTTATTTGACAAATAAAAAAATGCAAACTCAAAAGTCTGGTTTCTGTCCTGTATGAGTAAGTCTTTTGAGAATTTTCTAAAACAGTTAAGACAGTTGGGCACTAATTATGTCTCCAACAGTTGAAAAAGCATGCTCACTTTGGACAGAAGTAGCAGGGATATAAAGATATGCTTTGGCACGTGGAGACAACAAAGGATATTGAGTGCCGTTTTTTCTTCACTATTTTAGACTTCAGTACCTGTGTGATAGAGGCCTCTCTTCTGTTGTGTACAATTTCTCTCTCAATCTTTTGAGAATTTAATTGATTTGACTGTTCTTCATCTGTAGAGAAAGAGACCCCTAACAGATTCTTAATGCAGTCTTAGAAACAGGTTCTGAAACTTTTGAATCAGCTCCCAGATACCCTTTTCCTCCATGTGTGGGATAATGAGCTCCACTACTGGTTGCCTTTTCTGCCCTCTCCTAAGCAGTGGTCTTTAAATCCCATTAACGTTAAGCAGTAAATATACATTCTTTCTCCAAACACATACATAAGCACACACATGCACACAATGGTTACACAAGACAGGAAAAAAGCTATTTAAACTGACGTGCTGTATTCATGATTTTGCTGCAGCTCTTTTATTGTCTTCTGTACCCTCATGCGTTGCGCTGGTCATAGGCTAACAGTGGTAGTCCAGAACCTTGGGTACATTGCTGTGCACATCAGTAGAACGTTGTATGCTTCCCCACTATATCTGACTAAAATATTGCTGAGGATTGCACTCTTTGTGTTGGGCACAATGGTGGAATCGTTCATCATGCTCTTTTTGATCATGTCTTTCAGTGGAACAATAAGAGACACTGTGGGGCTCTTCTTCTCACATATGTCGTGGCTGTCTTCAAAGGATACAGCAGCTTCACAAGGTCTTCGGCATCTATGTAATTGGAGCTGTCTAATGTATCAAGGGTTCTGTCGTTTTTTCTTATCTCTGGGCTGGTAAGAGCTGTTGCTATAGCGGCTTGCTGCTCCAGGTAACAATCCAGCATAGCCAAGGTTACTTTCATGATTAACTTTCGTGGTGAAAGCTGTAGTGTTTTCTGCTTTGACATCAACACCATGGTAGCTGTTGAACTCTGATGCAAATTGAAGCAACATGTCTCACCTGCCCAAGCAAACGAGCCAGTGTGTAGCTAAGTCTATAGTATGTGCAAAGTGGGTCCAATTTTGCAGCCACATCCATGTTATGGGCAAAATACAGCCAGATATATGGCATGCAAAATGTAGCCAGGCATTAAAAATAATGGGAGCATCTTCTATGCTAATTTGCTGTTCTGACTGCTGAGCTGTCGCACTCTCCGACAATGCTATCATGTTAAAAAGTTCTTAAAAAGTTCATGGTACCTAATTTTCTTTCGAATGGCAGGTTCAAGCTTCCCAAAAAATATTGTCACGAGATCTCATCACACCCCTATTAATTATATATAATAATTTTAATGACAACACCAATTCCAATGACGTTAGAATATTGTATAAAACAAATAAAAACATAATACAATGATTTGTAAATTCTTTTTAACAAATATTTAATTGAATACACTACAAAGAGAAAATATTTATTGTTCAAATTAATAAACTTTATAGTTTTTTGCAAATATTCACCCAATTTGAATTTGACGCCTGCAACACATTCCAGAAGGGCAGGGAATATTTTTTTGCACTATGTTGCATCGTGTTTCCTTTTATCAACACTCAGTAAGCGTTTGGGGTCTGAGGACACTAATTTATGAAGCTTTGTAGGTGGAATTCTTTCTCATTCTTGCTTTACGTACAAGTTCAGTTGTTCAGCAGTCCGGGGTCGCTGTTGTCATATTTCGCGTTTTATAATATGCAATATATAGTGGACAGGCCTGGAATGCAGACAGGCCAGTCTAGTTCCTGCACTCTTTTAAGACAAAGCTATGCTGTTCTAATGTGTAGAATGAAGCCTGGCATTGTAAAGTTGAAATAATCAGCTTTTCCCTTACAGAAGCGCAAGTTAGCACGCCATGGGCACTAACACACCCCATGCTGAATTTTGAACTTGGCATGGATAACAATCCGGGTAGCTCTTTTCGTCTTTGGCCTGGAGGACATGGCATCAATGATTTCCAAAACAACTTGAGGACTTGTCAGACCACAGAACAAGAGCTCGGGCCCAGAGAGTTTTAGAAGAGTTTTAATGGAGTGATTAAGTATGTTCAGTAACAATGGTTTTCTGAAGTGCTCCTGAGCCCAAGTGGTAATATATGTTATAGAATGTTTTCAGTTATACAGTGATCTCCACTTTGGTTTCACTTCATCACTCATTTTAAGTCGACACATTTAATGGGTGTTTGATCATACAAATCATATATCTGGTTCTTCATTAGTATTAGTATATCTACTGGTTTAGATGTTTGTCCATCACTTCCATTAAGTGGATATTAGATTTTTGGCTTATTTTATTGGATAGTTTTGAAGTCACTCTTCATTCTATTCATGTGCTACTGGCGAAAAAGTCAGTAAATATATAATAATCAAACAAAGGAAATATTAAGTTTTAAGTTGAGAATAAAGAAGAGTTGAGAAATTTATTGTGTGGTAGCAAAGAGCTTCTAGATGACTGGGTAATTTATGCAGACAGGCAGAAAGTTACTTGGTATTTCATCTGGACAGGCAAAGACAGCAAGGAAAACTGGTGTTGGAACAAGGAAGTGTAGGAGGTTATTCATTGGAAGAGCAGAAGTATAAGTTGATGGAGCATGGGATGAAAATGGAGGCAGCAAACGCCAAGCAGAAGGACTATGATGAGTTGTATGAGAGCTTAGACAGTAAGGAAATAGAGTAGGAGTTTATCAGCTGGCAAGATGCAACATGTCGGGTGATCAAGAATTGAAATTAAACTGTACTGACTGGTGAGGAAACAGTGATGGAAAGATGGAAGGAGTATTTTGAGGATCTGATAAATAAAGAGAAAGACAGGGAAAGAAAAGTATAAGGCACAGAAATTGTGGAACAGGTGATCGCATGAATGAAGTAAGAAAAACTATGAAAAGGATAAATAACAGAAAAACAGTCAGATCTGATGACATACCAGTATAGAACAGATAGGAGTGGTGTTTTTGGCTTGATTATTCACTGAGATTTTTGAGAGTGAAATGATGCCTGAGGAATAGAGCGAAATTGTACTTGTACCAATTTTTAGGAACAAGGGTGATATGCAGAGTTGTAGCTATTTCAGGGGCATAAAGTTAATGAGTTACACAATGAAAAGTTTGGAGAGAATTGTGGAAGCTAGGCTTAGACAAGAGGTGACTGTTTGTGAGCAGCAGTATGGATTCATGACTGGTACAGTACATTAATGAGAACTGCGTGACAGTGGTAAGATGTGCTGTAGAAATGACAGATAGCCTCAAAGTGGAGGTGGGACTGCATCAAGGCTATGAGCCCCTTTTTGTTTGCTCTGGTGATCGACAGACTAACAGATGATGTCAGACAGGAATCGCCATCGACTAGGATGTTTGCAGATGACATTTGTGATCTGTAGTGAAAGCAGGATACAGCTAGAAGAGAATTTGCAGATCTGGAGGTATGCTCTGGAAAGGTGGTGAACAATCAGTCAACTGTAGTAAAACAGAATACATGTGTTTATGAGAATGGTGCAGATAGTCAACATTCAGGCTACAGGGACATGTGGTCACAAATGTGGTACTTGGGATCAACTGTCCAATGAAAGGGGACTGTGGAAAATAGGTGAAGAGAGTATAGGCAGAATGGAATGGATGTAGATTGTCAGGGTGTGGTATGTGACAAGTGTTGCAGTCAAATTAATGGAAAGAGATTAATGAGTAACTATGATCTTTAATTAAGTGTTGTTGGATCAATATGGTGGCAGCATGTGTGGCTGGCCATCTGTTACTCACATTTTGGTTTGTGCTTTTATTTTTGTTAAGCATCAGCATTTCACAAAGTAAATCTCTACTGGTGTATGACTATAGATCCCTTTTGTCTATTAAACATATCGTCACTAATTTAGGTGCGTTTGATTACAACAGAGAACTGTGTCCACTTCACTATTGGGTATCCCATCTTACCTCTGCTGGGTGTAGGCCAAAACGTCCTGGCCTTCGATGCCGCAGTAAATGTAGCGGTTGGTTTGTGAAGCTAAAAATCTGCTTGACATGCTCTTCGTACAGTCATCATAAGCAACATGGATTATATATATTCCATTTGATGTTATCAGACGTTTTATGAAAACTATTAGCACTTTCCTGATACCTGTCACCGCCTTTAACTGGGAATTCCACCCCCACCGCACCTGCTCTCCTTGGATCCACCAGCGTGGGGTAAATCACAGAACCTTGAAGACACTGCTCCGGGCCCCAAGACTCGCAGAACCTCAGGCCTAGCCCCGGCCAGGTTTGCACTGGTAAATGCCAGATCTTTAGCAAACAATACTTTTAACCTGAGTAACTTTTTCAGCTTTTAACGTCTAGAATTTTCTTTTGTGTGACAGAGACTTGGATTGGTGTTGGTGAGTACAGTGCTTTGGCTGAACTTTTACTGCGTGTAATTATTTTAATTCCCCGTGGACGTCCAGACAAGGAACAGCAGCTGTGTACAAAAAAGATTTTAAATGTAAACAGTGCGCTCCTCATTTTACAGCGTTGAAGCTACTATATATGAGGTGGGTTCAGTGGGTTCACTAATCCTGTGCTATGCGTGGTTCTCTACCGACCACCTAAATATAAGGACTTCGGGAATCACTTTTCCGATTTCCTGGCTGGACGCATGCCAAACTACAACCGCATCCTAATTGTCGGGGATTTCAACATACATGTGTGCTGTCCTGATAAGCCACTGGTAAAGGAATTCGTAAACATTAACTCTTTTAAATTTAGGACAGTGGGCGTCTGGTCCCACACATGAACAGGACATACGTTAGACCTGGTTCTCTCTCATAGTTTGTCAGTGTTAAGCCTAGAGGTATGTAACAGTGGGTTTTCTGATCACATGTCTGTTTTATTTGATGTGGTTTTGTCCAGTGCTGCAGTTAAATCTTGCGCTCTAGCTTGCCTCAGGATGAGCTCAGGTCTAGATGTCACTCCTACTGCCAGACCGTATTGGACTCTGTGGCCCCATTAAAATCCAGAAAGCCGAGAGTTAAACCCGAGCCCTAGTTCAGGGTGGACAGAGCTCTTGCTGCAAAGGCAGAGTGTCACAGATCTGAACTCAAATAAAATAAGGACAAACTGAAGGTTTGATTTCAAATCTTAAAAGACTGCTGCAATTCTTATCAAAACATTACATCTACAAAATCATAATCACAAATCAGCATAATCTACATGTGTTGTTTAAAACTATTGACTCTGTTCTAAAGGCCCCTCAGCCAGTCTTTTTGAAAGATTCTCCTGAATTTTCAGCACTTTTTTTATAGATAAGGTTGTCTTATCAGAGCTCCTGCCTTTGACCCTTTTGACACTGCCACCAACCTCGCTGTGTTAAATAAATTTGAGGCAGTGACTCTGTCGCACCTGTAACATGTGGTGGGCCAGATAAAGCCTTTAGGATCCCCATATGATGCTGTACCTCCTCACTTTTTAAAGAGGTTTTTTTCCCAGTATAGGCCAGCAAGTGTTAGCCTACTGCCTATTATCGACAGTAGTTTGTTCTCTGGTGTTGTTCCCATGCATTTTAAACATGCAGTAGTGCATCCCCTGCTTAAAAAAAACTGGTCTCGATTCCAAAGTTTTGGTTAATTATAGGCCCATTTCCAAGCTGCCTTCTATTTCATAAATATTGGAAATATTTGTCTATGTCCAGCATCTTATTTAGCTGACTGTGGGGCAGTCGTAGGCTTGTGGTTAAGGAACCAGCCTTGCGACCGGAAGGTCCCTCGTTCGATTCCAAGTAGTGACAAGTCATGGCTGAATTGCCCTTGGGCAAGGCACCTAACCCCCAGTTGCTCCCCGGGCGCTGTGGTGGCTGCTCA
>JAOUQV010349555.1:0-10205 GCA_028565295.1 Aspidoras spilotus
GATTTGGATACAAAAAGATTTCCCAAGCTTTAAACATCTCAAGGAGCACTGTGCAAGCGATCATATTGAAATGGAAGAAGTATCAGACCACTGAAAATCTACCAAGACCCAGCCGTCCCTCTAAACTTTCGGCTCAAACAAGGAGAAGACTCATCAGAGATGCAGCCAAGAGGCCCATGATCACTCTGGATAAACTGCAGAGATTTACAGCTGAGGTGGGAGACTCTGTCCATAGGACAACAATAAATCAGTTATAAACTGCACATATTTGGCCTTTATGGAAGAGTGGCAAGCAATTTCTCAAAGATATGCATAAAAAGTCTCACTTAAAGTTTGCCACAAGCCACCTGGGAGACAGACCAAACATGTGGAAGAAGGTGCTCTGGTCAGATGAAACCAAAATCGAACTTTTTGGCCTATGTTTGGCGTAAAAGCAACACAGCTCATTACCCTGAACACACCATCCCCACTGTCAAACATGATGGTGGCAGCATCATGGTTTGGGACTGGTTTTCTTCAGCAGGGACAAGAAAGATGGTTAAAATTAATGGGAAGATGGATGGAGATGAATACAGGACCATTCTGAAAGAAAACCTGTTGGAGTATGCAAAAGACCTGAGTGTTATTGGTGTTATAATGGCCAAGTCAAAGTCCAGACCTGAATCCAATCACAAACGCTCTCCATCCATCCTCACTGAGCTTGAGCTGTTTTGCAAGCAAGAATGGGCAAAAATTTCAGTCTCTTTATGTGATAGAGACATACCCCAAACGACTTGTAGCTGTAATCGCAGAAAAGGTGGCACTACAAAGTATTAACGCAGAGGGGCCAAATTATTTTGCAAGCCCCACTTTTTAGTTTTTATTTTTAAAAAAAGTTCAAAATATCTAATAAATTTTGTTCCACATAATTTCTTTTTGTAGAATGGTGTGGAGAGGAGCTCTCAGAGTAGAGTAGAGTAGAGTACAGTAACAGTATTTAAGACAGAAGAAACAAAGCCTCTGGAAGGGTCATGGGCATAACAGTCTATGGTAAACAGAGATTGTTTGAATGCTGTGTGATGTTTTGATGTATGTGGGAGCTTACAATACACAAAATGGCCGACTCCTGCTGAGAATATCCTATGAACTCAGAGTCTGGTTCCGCTCAAGGTTTCTACCTCTAATCACCTCAGGGAGTTTTTCCTTGACAGTGTCGCCATCTGGCTTGCTCATTAGTGATAACTTATATCAACTTTATTATTTTATCCTGTATTGAATTTTTGCAACAAGATGATTTGCAACAATGTTCCATCGTAAAAAGTGCTAAAGAAATAAAACTTAATTTAACAGAGTTTCCATATACAGGACATTAATCAAAAACTACTAATAGCACCATAATTCAGATTATATTGATAAATATACAGATCTAGCCGCATTATGTCCAATAATACAATAACAAGAAAGCAAGGACAATAAAATAAAGCATCTGCTCCTTGAAAACATATCCGGTTTTCCTCCGACATGTCTGACACAGGGCTTGGTAAATTATACATGACTGGCTGGCAAAGGGTTACAGGCTGTCCCACGTGTATTATAGGGAGTTAAAGGTCAGGAGAATAAATATAGATTTTTTGCACATCTATTGTGCCTTACACATCTTTTAAAACCACATATCCACATTTCTATATGGCAACACTGACACTTGACATCAGTACATGAAGATAATATACAGTATATGATAATGATAATCATATCGTAATAATATTAAGGCAAGAATGAGGTAAGGCACTGAGAAAATCTGACTAGAAGCATTCTGTTTTAAAGCACATCTTTGTGTATGACACAACTAGAGATACTGTGTTTAAATGGCTGATTACAACCTCTGAAGGCTACAGGCAACAGATGTACCATTTTCCTTTTCAGGTCAAACATCAGAGATTTTACTCGAAGAAAGAAAACAGCCCTCCGTTGTGATATGTCGTATTAGGATGTGCTGTCTGAAAAGATTTTGCAAATCATTTGACCAAAGCCATCAACTCAGTAGCTGTTCAGCACTGTATTACGGAAAGCAGAGAGAAAATGCACCGTAATCAGGATGCTGCTGCTCTGCTCAGCCATCAAACAGAATGATAGTACAGCCTAATATACAGACCCCTACAGACACCTAAAAGTTAATAATTCATTTACATAAATTAATATATAAATTTATCTGCCAATATTCTGTATGTCACTGCTGGAATCTTAATTTAAAACCTTTCAATTTGTAGCCTATATACAAATAAATACTACACAAAACTTGAATGGGTTTCCCCACACATTCAAGCAGACTTTTCACCCGTGAAAGTGTAATTTTCCTTTTCACAAGTTTCTACTGGAGTAAAAACAACCCTGAGCATATCAACATCTAGCAATGCTCTATGAATCAACGCCACATCTATGCATCTCTATAAAAAAGTCTCACGTTGCCAAAAGATCATTTGCAAGATATATACAATGTCCCACATCTAAAAGCTTAGATAGTGAGCCTTAGCCTAGGGTTTGATTCCTGCTTCACATGTCTATAAAATACTCAAATCTTGAGTATTTGGTCTTTGGAATGCATTAGGAAATCAGTGCAAAACTGGAGGAAAAACATTGAAAACATGCAAACTAATAGAAATTTGCTAGATCATTTGAACTGGTAAACAAACCTGGGTCCTTCCCACTGTGTAACATATGTAATAATAATAATAATAATAATAATAAATATAGCCACAATTAACAGGGTCCTTGCAAACATGGCATGATCTGAGCACAATGTAAATGTAGGACTTAAATTATAGCACATATAGCTTATTTATAGCATACATAAATGCATTTTTAGCATTTGCCTTATAAGAGTGGTATAGTGCCACCTATGCAGCTATTGTAACTTGTTTCTAAAGGCTGTATAGCAAGTTTGAGATAGAATTACTTAAAGGGAGTCCTACCCTTTGACCAAGTTTTATGTCTCTACACCTTACGGTTTTGGCTGCACAAGCATTTATAAAATTTGCCATAACTATAGCGCCATCTATGGGCCGAATGTGACTTGTGTCTAGAAGATGTATAGCGAGTTTGTGTATTGCGGCTGTATAGCAAGTTTGAGATAAATGTGATTATCTGCTGAAAAAATACCATTTAGTTATATCTCTGCCTCCCTTTGACATACACGCCCCAAACTGGGTATATCTTCTCCACATCTTATGTGGAATACGGACTCCAAGTTTGCTTTAAATCTGCATAAGCGTTCATGAATTACAGATGTTTTGTTATTTTTATTAATATTCATTAGGATATAGCGGCCATGTTGTTTACAAAGATCAAAATTAAAATGGAAAAAATCTTTTAACCAGCTTGCTCTCCTGATTATTTGTAATATGAATTTTAGCTCTAGGCCTTCAGTAGTGCGATTTAGGGGCACATACTCAGTGGCCTTTGCTATAGGGCCACTTATGGGCCAATCGGGCCGTCATTAAGCGCCTGAGTAGCAGGGGAAGTACTACTATTTGACCAAGCTTCATGTCTCTACGCCTCACAGTTTTGGCTGCACAATGCATTTTAGGGCAGAAAAATAATAATAAAAATCATAATTACAATAGGGTTCCTTGAACTTAGGTGCTCAGACCCCTAATAATAATTATTATTATTATTAGTATTATTATTATTAACTCCGATCAAAGCTTACTGGGAGTTTAGTCACTGATTTAGTAATTTGTGCACACACGTAAATAAGGTAATGTAAACAAAAATGCTCCACTTAATTTAATTACTGACTGAAAATGCTGGATTACGGCATGCCATTTTTTGGATATGTGAATAAGCATCTAAATATCAAACCCAAAAACACAATTCAATTTTCAATGGATTATTACATTGCGAATACCTGCTTGGTCCGCTTGTTGGATTAATTACAGCCTGCCAGCTCAAACTCCACTAATTGGTGATCAGAGTCCACAAGTTGAAAGACATATTCTTTAAGAAATTCGTACTATGCCCACTGCAGCAACTCTGCCAATTTGCATCAGTAAAAACGGTGCTGGTCTCTGATCAACCAGACAGAGCTGGTCAATGTGTGATTTGTAGCTAAATTTTTGTTAAAGGTTCCTCCACTCTCAATTACATCCGCGATGATGTAGACAGTAGCTCAAGTCATTCTGTTTACCCACAACTGTTAAATGTTTCTTTCAGCTGTGTGAAGGACAAATCAACGCTTTATATGCAGCAATGATCATATGATACCTGCCAACTGTTCCTTATCCAGTGATCGGTCAGTGTATTTATCCACGTGATGTCAATCACAGCTGAGGGATAAACCGTATAAATGCATATTCAGTAAAAAAAAAAAAACACACACACACACACAGGCCTCTCAATCTCAGCACTACACTCACATACGGACACGCACGTATTTACCCGGAAATCGTGTTATTAGTGTTATAGGATTTTATGCATTTATAATAACACAAAAATGCAGTCGTTATCCATTCTCCAGGAATATCCAGCAGCATATGCGGTTGTATATGGAACTGCTTTCCTTGCTGCAGTGATCGATGATAATAATAATAATAATAATATTTCCGAGTACGAGAAGGTGATTCTATAAAATCTATCTGCTTTGACCCAGATTAATCTAGTTATGTGCACCTGCCTTGTGATAAACAATTCATCCTGTGCTCAAACATAGCATTTTATTTTATTACAATTCCAGGCAACACTTTCCGCTGCTCGTAACAACACACAGACAACGAGCCCCGCTGGGTTCTCAAAACAAAAACAACAATGCACTTACTCTTCTTGTACGGAATTTTCTTTAATAGATCCGAGCTGCTGCAGTCTGCAGGTTGCCATGTGCCGCTGGTGCTGCTCTTTCAGACACGCGTTTTCCTCGCACAGATCGAACACTTGGCGCTCGAGTTCCTCAATGCGACCCCTCTGCTTCTCCAGCAGCTCCTGCTGGGTCTCGATGATGTTGTTGAGCTCCTTTAGGTACTCGGCAGCCTTGCTGGGGTTTTCCGTTGCGCTTTCCATGTCGCCGTGTGCGAGACGCTCGTCCATGGAGACAAGATCGTGGACGCCGCAGCACGTTCACACGTCCCGATTCGACGCACCGCGCTCCCGCTGCTCGTGCATTGTTTCTGCTCGCTGCTTCTCTCGCTGTTCCGAGTAAAGAAATTGCGCTGCAGTAACATGCCGTCTACAGCGTCTGCGCCACTACAACTAGTAAGAGCGGCGCGCCAGTGTACGACAAACTCATTTAACCCATTAACGGCAGCAGCCTTACTACTTCCTTCTTTTGGTACTATACACAGCTCCATTGTTTATCTGAAGCGGTCTAAGCTTTGATAGTTTGTCAATTATATCATAAACCGACATTGCTATTAAATCAAACAAACTGAAAGCCTTAAGGAAGTTACGTCACACATTGCGTTTTGGAGGCATCACCAACCTGTGAGGAAAATAGCTCATAAGCGAGAAATTATATAAATCAGAATATAATTAATGGTCACATGTTTATGTTTAACTAGAGTTAATTATTGCAGTGATAAATGTTAACTACGGGTTACTTTAGGTTAAGCGGCCAAAGATTATGAATTTATGGCATTAGGAATCTGGCCCAAAGCACAAGTTATTACCTACCATGTGTGGTATATTACAATTTGACCTCAAACAGAACAACCTATGATTTTATTCATATTATGCCTGAGATATTGGCACATTTTGTTCAGCAGACCTTCATTCATTTGTTATTAACTGGATGATCCCTGGATTAGAAATTCCTGACTGGTTCCACAGTTCAGTGATACAGTACCCAATTTGGTGTCACAATCTGCTAATATATAAGACCTGTCCACTGTACAGCAGAATGCAGCATTTACCAACTATGGGTAATGGACTGGTAGGCTGGTAATTCAATTGAGAGCAGAAGTAGTAAGCATGGGTTAACTTACTGTACATATGGAGGATGTTCACCACCTTGTGAGGTCTGTTCCCGGTGTTCCTCAGTGTCCGTGCCAGTACAGTCATGCATTAAGATGATGAGATGTTGATTACAATGTCCTAAGAGTATATAGTGTATTAAATCCTTCTCTTTACATTTTTCACTGCTTTGAATGAGAAGAAATATATCAAACCTTTTAGTTGATTTTTTTTAGTTGCCGTGTAGGCACCGGCTGGCCCATGATCTCATGTGGATTAAGTAGAAGAAAATGAATGAAATTCACACCATTAAACCGTCTGTGAATTCTCTATTGGAGACTGATTTGAAATATGGATGAAGAAACTCATACACTGCAATCAACCATACCACTACACAACCAAAGTAGCTCTGACCCATGTCACATGATGCATCATCCTGTCAAACAAGGCCAAGCAAATTAGGGAATACACTGTTGCAGTTCACAAATTGTCATTCTATGAACCACTTTTAGTACTTACCACTGCATACCATGAACACCACACAAGACCTATCATTTCAGAGATGTTCTGACCAAGTTTTCTAGCAATTCAGTTAGGACAAAGTCTCTTCCTGGCATTCTTCTGTTGAGATAGTCCTGGAGATAGTCCTTTAGAAAACACATTATTTTGATGGCTGCAAATATCTGTCCAAAAGATGTTATATATAAGCCTCAGCTAGCTCAGTTGGTAGAGTGCACTCTGCTGGAAAAAGCCATGTGCGTTAGTAACTGAGGTTTGACCTCTGTTACTCCTATTTTTTTCCAAAAACAACCTGAAACATAGACTCATCTATAGACCACTATAGACCTGATTTATATCACTTGTATTTAAGTTTGGCACAAATCACCAAACCAGGACCCATTCTTCATGGCAAAGACTTAGCGTTGTAAGCATGGTACTGGATAAACTGTTCTTTTTAGAACCTTCCAGATTATCTTTGTATAATGTTTTCATTATTATACTTGTTGACACTTTTTTCGAGTGTGTTGCAGGACATTTTGGAATTTCCGTGACCTATGCATTATCCAGTCAGTATAAATTGATTATTTATTAGAACAACCTACTTTTTTATCAAAAGAAATGTAAATTGCTTTATGTTTTCATTATGTGAAGACTGAATGACTACGTCTTAGTTTGGCATGCTAGAAAATAGAATTATAGTAAAAGCAAGATGCCAAGTAAGAAACAAGATAACAAGAAGAAGTACTGTATAACAACTTCTTGAAGACACACATCTTACCAGAAAATTACTATACAGTATTTTTAAAAAGTCGTAGACGCCCATAAAGACATAACCTGAAGAAAAATGTCATTTAATAAGAATTAATTTCAATTATTTTATAAACCCGCTTATTCTTAATTTTAGGGAGCACAGGGAAGCCGGTGCCCACCCGGCGCAAGGGCAGAAACAATCCTAGACAAGACGCTAATCCATCATAGGATGCACACACACACACACACAATCACACACTTATGGGCAATTTAGAGACACAAATTAACCTATCATGCATGTCTTTGAACTGTGGGAGGAAACCGGAGTACCCGAAGAAAACCCACACAAACACGGGGAGAACATGCAAACCACACAGAAATTTCCAGAGTCGCCTACCCCGGGGCTCGCACCGGGAACTTCTTGCTGTGAGGCTACAGCACTAACCACTGTGCCACCTTGCTGCCCAAATAAGAATTAGTATTTAACGTAAAAGTAACAGGCCTCATAGTGATCCAGTGGGTAATGCTGTCGCCTCATAGCAAAGCAGAGTTTGATCATGAGGAGGCCTGGGTCGTTTCTAAGTGGAGTTTACTTGTTCTCCTTAAATTTGAGATATCAATTTCCTCCTCCTCCTCCTGACTCAATATATTACAAGTTACTTAAAAGTTACATTCATTAATATGAATAGGATGAATATAACCTTGGTCCTGTAATGAATAGCCATAGGTTCTGAAATGTAGTAAAACAATAAACATAAAGGAAATCACTGTGCATTTTACATATAATAAGGAAAAAATATCAAAATTCGCTCTTAGATTGTGTGTTCTTTAATATCTTGTGTGTTCTTTAATTGTGTGTTCTTTAATATCTTATCTAAGTCACTCTGACAGTAATCTGGATGAAGTCTTTCTATTCCCTCAATGTAGCTTTCCTGCATACATTTGGACCCAAACAATCTGACTAACACTGCTTTAGGCTTTGCTTTTAATAAGTGCTGCATTTTGTTCAAAACTTTAATGTGCAGTATTCTATTTACTCTTTATAAAAGACCATAGTAAGATTATATATTCTGCATATGCTCACATTACTAGAACCATCCTTAAATACAGGATGTTTTGAGTTTAAATGCTTCCTAAAACCACATCAGTGGAATATAATGTCATTATGAGCTCCACTATGAAGAACACTCTTATCTTCAAATATATATAAATCTAGCTTTTCCTTATTCACTATGAATCTTGAGTGCTGGTGTAATTACTCACTTTATTAGTAAGGGTTCACCTAGAAGGGAAACCCAAACTAGAAAAAAAATACTAGATGGTTTGCGCTTCTATTGCCAATTCCGGTCAGTAGGCAATTGCTACAAGGTGAAGAGATGGGGTTTAACTTACCCCAGTTGAAAAGAATGTGATACTTTAAAATAAGCTATGTAAGCTTATATCATTCATTTCTTTTAATAACTGTTTGACAGGATAGCAGGGACCGACATAACAGGAAAAATCAAAAATCAACACTCGATTATACAGTATATTATACAATTTATTCTATCAGCTCTGGCCCCCTACCAATGTGGCATGAAGATGTAACTTACAGCAGGTTATGGTTACTGAACTGCTGGATGTCCAAGTGGTGCTCAGAAAATCATGTAGGCTTCATAGATAAGTGAAGTAATTTTGAGGTTAGGACTGGCCTGTTAGGGCGGGACGGTATCCATCCCACTCGGGAAGGTGATGCTCTCTTATCCTGCAGCATAGGACATAGTCTTAAACAGGGCTAGTTAAACAGTGACAATCCAGAGCCAAGGCCAGGGAGCCAAACAGGCTATTCCGACTATCTGCTAACTGCTTAGAGTCGTCACCTAGGGTTCATCATATTGAGACAGTGTCTGTTCCCCAGGATAAACCTAAATATAGAAATTTTAAGAAATATAGAAATATACAAAGAGTTTATTCTATTAAATTGGACAATTGTGATAATACAGCCTGCACCATTGACCTGAAGATGGGACTAATAAACATTACGTTTTTAAATTCTAAATCGCGTATTATAAAAGAACTTATTACTGATCAGGGATTAAATGTACTATATGTATAAATGAAACATGGATCAAACCAGATGAATATATAGTAATAAATGAAGCTAGCACTCCTGGACTTAATTACATATGCCAGCCTCATTTAACTGGTAAAAGGTGGTAGCTGTCATCTATAATAATAATAATAAAGCCATCACACACAAACCTCAGCAAAAACTAAACTTGTTTGAGGTTTTGTTTACAAAAATATCTTGTGAAACTAGGAAAAATAAGGCTATGGACTCTCTCCCATTAATTACATCTGTAGTTACATCTGTATAGACCAATATCTAACCTCCCCTTCCTCTCCAAGATCCTATAAAAGGTTGTAGCTTAGGTTAATAATAAAACTAATATTTTCGAACATTGTCAATCAGGATTTAGGCCCCATCATAGCACAGAGACAGCGTTGGTTAAAGTAAATTTGCTATTGGCATCTGATCAGGGTTATGTTTTCATGCTTATATTGGTTGACCTAAGTGCAGCTTTTGACACTATCGATCACTGTATTTTTCTTCATAGTCTAGAAAATGTTGTTTAAATTAAAAGAACAGCCCTGTCATGGATCAGGTTTTATTTGACTGACGCATAAGCTTCTCTCTTAGGACCATTACTATTTTCTATATATATGCTACCTCTGGGTAATATTATTTGCAAGTATGATATCAACTTTCACTGTTATGCTGATGATACACAGTTATTTGTGTCAGCCAATCCTGACGACAGATTGCAATTTAATTGAGTTGAGGAATGTGTGAAGGACATTAGACAGTGGATGTTAAACAATTTTCTTTTACTTAAAACTGAAGTACTGGTATTAGGACAGGCAGCTAGAAGTAAAGTTTCTGATAATTTATTTTCTCTGGATGGTTTTTCAATTACACCATGTACAGCTGTAAAAGACCTTAGTGTGATTATTGATTCTAGCTTTTTATTTGAATCTCATGTAGATAATACCACCAG
>JAOUQV010349598.1:0-10203 GCA_028565295.1 Aspidoras spilotus
CTCCACCAGCATCACGTAGTGACCTGGCTACTATCCTGCAAGAAGAATGGCTTTAAATCCCTCTGACCACTGTGCAAGACTTGTGTCATTCCCAAGACAAATTGACGCTGTATTGTCCCAAAAGGAGGCCCTACACCATACTAATAAATTATTGTGGTCTAAAACCAGGTGTTTCAGTTTCATTGTCTAACCCAAATTACATATATACCATATACTGTGCCATACATACCATATATTGTACATAATTCCATAACTAACAATAATATATAACATTTAGAATAATAATAATCAAAGTGGGCTGTCTGAAGGAATCCAGCAGGCGCAGGCTCGCTGATATCTCCTGTAGCTCAAGCACAGGGGGGAGAAATAAAGAAAGGTAAAGAGAATCAAGAGAGTTAATCTAATGGACAATTCAAACACAAGTTGTACAGAGAACAAGCAGAAACTCCAGCAGACTAGCACTATGGCAACATAACTACAGGGTATAACCAGATGGTGACACAGACATGAGTGAGCCCTGGGACAAAAAGCAGTTAGCCACACCACCGTTTACCATCCTGAGTGATCTCGTAAGAGTGGCCGGGCAACAGCATCCAAACATCCCAGTTTACTAAAACACTCTTTGACCATGTACCCTCCAGCTCTGAGGGTTCTGAACTATGAAGGATATGCTTGACTAAATAAATAATTTTTCAGCCTAGACTTGAATTTTGTCTGAGTCCCAGACACTAATTGAAAGACTATTACATAGATGCGGGGCTTTATAAGAGAAAGTGATCGAAGTGGGCGTGGTGGATCATAAGAAGCTAGAAGTTCACCAACTAATTTGTAAGTAAGCAAAAGTATTTTATAATCAATATGAAATTTGACCGGTAGCCAGTGCAGTGTGGATATGGAAAATGAACATTAATAAACATTGACTGTTATTTACTGTAATTGCAAAAAGTATGTTTTGTCTGGTCTGGTCAGCCATTAGAGAGTGTTTTTCTAGTACCGTTCCTGAACCCGGGAAAATGGTGAGGGTTGCGTCAGGAGAGTCATCCGGCGTAAACATTTGCTAAAGCAAAAATACAAGTTATTGAATATTGTTCCTCTATACTGAATTGCTCGCGGCCCAGATTAACAACGACCGCTATTATTACTGGAGGCAAACAGTTTACTGGAGAAAATTGGGCTACTCTTTGTCGAAGAGTGGAGGCAGGAGCACACAGGTAGAGTACATCCTGTGTTGCTTAAAAGAGCTTGGACACTGTAAGGTAGTGGCAGGGAAGAGTGTAACTAGACAATATTGAATGTTTTTTTTTGCAGGATGACTCTGATGGTTAGGAAGAGGAAGAGGGCAAATGTGAGAAGAGGAGATGGAAGGAGTATTTTATGGAGGTGATAAATGAAGAGAATGACAGAAAAAAAGAGTGAAAGGATTAGAAATTGTGGAACAGTAACTGTGAAGTAAGAAAAGCTTTGAAAAGGATGAAGAGGGGAAACGCAGTCGGATTGGATGACACGAGGAGCAGTCGTAGGCTTGTGATGTGCAGAGTTGTAGCAATTACAGCAGTTACAATTAAAGTTTATGAGCCACACATTGAAGATTTTGGCGAGATTTGTGGAAGCTAGGCTAAGATAAGCAATGACTGTTTGTGAGCAGCAGTATGGTTTCATGCAAAGAAAGAGTGCCACGAATGTGATTTTTGCTTTGGGAATGCTTACGGAGAAGTACATAGAAGAAAAGAAAGAGCTAAACTGTGTCTTTGTGGATTTAGAGAAAGCTTATTATGGGGTGCCGAGGGAGGAACTGTGCATTTGTATGAGGAAGTCTGGACTGGCTAAAAAGTACGTTCAATTGGTGCATGACATGTATGAGAACAGCATGTCAGTAGTATGATGTGCTGTAGGAGTGACAGATAGCTTCAAGGTAAAGGTGGGACTGCATCAGAACAGACTAACAGATGAGGTCAGACAGGAATCACAGTGCACTATGACATTTGCAGATGACATCATAATATGTAGTAAAATCAGGGAACAGGTAGAAAAGAACTTGGAAGGGTGGAGATATGCTATGGAAAGGAGGGGAATGAAAGTCAACTGTAGTAAGACAGATTACATGTGTGTAAATGAGATGGAGGCAGGTATAACATTCGGGCTATGGGAGAAATCTTCACAAAGGTGCAGGAGTACAAGTACCTGGGATCAACTATCCAAAGAAATGGGGAGTGAGGAAAAGAGGTAAAGAAGAGAGTACAGGCAGGATGGAGTTGATGGAGAAATTGTCAGGAGTGATGTTTGACAAAAACGTCACAGCAAAAGTAAAAGGAAATCTTTATAAAGAGTAGAGACTAGCCTTGTTGTATGGTTTGGAGACAGTGGCACTGAGTAAGAGACAGGAGGAAGAGCTGGAGGTTGCAGAGCGTAAGATGTTAAGGTACTTTTAGGGAGTGACGGATGGACAAGATTGAGAATAAGAATATGAGAGGGGCAGCACAGGTTGGAAAATTAGGAGACAGAGTTAGAGCGGGCTGACAGATTGTTTGAACATGTGCAGATGTTGGACAGTGAATATATTGGTAGGAGGATGTTAGACATGCAGGTAGTTGGTGTGAAAACAAAAGATGCAGAAAACAGAGTGAGGTGGAAGAGATTACCTCACTGTGGCGACCCCTGATAAAAGGGAGAGGCAGAAAGAAGAAGATGCTTTGTATGGTCAACTGCATCTGCTATCAGACCTGAAGCACATTCTAAAATATTTGAGATGGAAGCAATTTAGAGCTAAAATTGTCGACAGGTGAATAGACTATTTTTTTAAAAAGTATTTGCTCACTCATCCAA
Organism: Aspidoras spilotus; assembly: GCA_028565295.1. NCBI lineage: Eukaryota > Metazoa > Chordata > Actinopteri > Siluriformes > Callichthyidae > Aspidoras > Aspidoras spilotus. The sequence continues at coordinate 2,824 of JAOUQV010349598.1, forward strand.
ATTATCGGAATCAGGTGTTACAATCACTTGGTTACAGGTGTATGAATGCTTGAGTGTAACAATAAATTTTGGGCAATTCCATTCTCCCAACTTTGAGGGAACAGTTTGGAGCTGGCCCCTTCCTCTTTCAACATGACTGTGCACCAGTACACAAAGCAAGGTCCATAAAGACATGGATGACTGGTGTGGATGAACTTGACTTGCCTGCACAGAGTCCTGACCCTAACCCAATAGAAAATGTTTTAGATAAATTAGCTTGGAGACTGAGAGCCAGGCCTTCTCATCCAACATCATTGTGTGACCTTGCACTTCTAAAAGAATGGTCAAAGATTCCCATAAACACACTCCTAATCCTTGTGGACAGCCTTCCCAGAAAAGTTGAAGCTGTTCTAGCTGCAAAGGGTAGATGGAGGTCATGTTAAAGCCTATTGATTAGCTTATATGTGAGTCAAGACAGGTGAGCGAATACTTTTGGGAATATAGATTATAATCATACAAGATTATAACAAGAACAGCATTCAGGATAGAGTGTTTGATGAGCAAAGATGATCAAAGGATCTCAAAACCGCATGTGAACATTATTGAAATACCTAAAATCTATAGATATGATGGCATCATGATGATAGGATCAATGATTGCATCATGATGATGGCATCAATGATGGCATCACATGGCATCATTGAGTTTAGATGGCATGAGATGCAAGAATGAGGTTTTGTTTGATAATATATTTTCGAGAATAGTAATTATGCTGCGCCCTTGAGTCGGGCTGTATGAAGTTTACCTCTTCCTGAATGCTTACCAGTGCATTCCCGCACTCCCTATTCCTGCACTGAAAAGAGATATATGCATATATGCTTATATATGCGTTTACCACAATGTCCCAACTTGACCATACTGTCCTGATTTGTGGTTGTATATAATTAGGGATGTCAAAGAGTTGAACACAATTAATCAAATGATGTCCATATGGCAAAATTCTGAAATCTTTCATTTAAACGATCTTTTTCCATCACTCTCTTTAGCTTTTGTGTAGCAACGTCTTGCCACATACAGTATGCTAAATGTAATGTACATTCGAGTTTCAGTGTGATTTTTCAGGTTCAAAATAGCATGTGGTATTGGCGCTATTTTGTAGAATCGTGTTAGTGTGAGATTGTGTTTATGCATTATTATCCTGTTTTTCCAGCACTAATTTACATATTAATGCAATAACCTTTAATAATAAATAAGTGAATAATACCTATTTATACACTTTTTAGGGATTATATATGAACTGAATACATAGATTTTAGATTTAGGAATTAGATCATTCCCTTGAAATGTCAAATAAGAACCTGGGAATAAATGTGTGTATACAAAGTGTTCTCACAGGTGTTACCAATAAAGCTGCTCTCCCAGAAAAAATATCTGACAGATAAAAATGAATGGACATCATAGCGAAACAGGAGTATGAGAAAAACTTCAAAAGATTTGGTTGCAGTCCAGAGGAAAAAAAACTTTAGAACAGGGCAATGTGTATTTGTAACAGATCCTGGTAATAAATGAGTTTTTTTTTTTTTTGCATCTTTAAGCTATTTAAATCTCGGACAGATATACTGATGAGATATTATTAGTGAAGTGGATAATTTTTCTATAAAACATCACTTATTTTTTGGATGTTTTTTTCCACAGACCATTGTCTTTTCAGCTGGTGTTTTATCTGTTTAAAGACACTCTTAGCAGAGATCTGGCACTGATGGATGATCATATCACACCTAGTTGTCCATATTTTGTAAATGACTGTGCAATTTATAGACCAATAAAATAATTTCTCTTTTTGTGTTTTATTTTCATTGAGTATTCCATATTTAATAGCTTTTCAGTTAGTTTTATGTTTAAACCAATATTTTTGACCCTGTACCAAATCTCTACTGTTCGTGGGAAGTGCAATAATAAATGATCAATTGTCTCGTCTTCATTACATATGGACATCTCGTCTTTAAAAGGATATATTTTAGTGGTGACAAAACAGCTCTATTTTACCACACACCTTACTGCCAGCCTACCAACACTGACCAACCATATCACATCTCTTATATTCTCCGATACATCTTTGCTATTTATATTTTTTATGCATTTTTGGCTTTCTGTAGTTTCCAGGTTTTTATGGGTGGTGGATGGTTTATATTATTGATTATGTTGTATATGTGTTTATTATTTTGATTAACCCAATCTATTTTGAGTTTTTTCATATTTATAAGTAAAATCTCCATATATTAATTTATAATGAGGTATATTTGTCTCACTCTCCCCATCTTCTTTGTCCAATACTTTCTTTCTCCAATCCACTCTGCCCCCCGATGTATTGCCTGTGCCACATTTTTACAAAATGCGATTTTTAGTTTTAAACCTATATCTAATGCCCCAAGTCCTCCTAATTCTTTTGGTTTGTATCAAATTGTTCTTTTTGTGAATTCTCTACTATTTCCCCAAATAAATTTAACACATTATTTATTTATTCCCTGTATACAGGATTGATTTGGTAGAAACAACATGGAAAGGAATACAAGTTTTGAAAGTATAAATGTTTATTAATTTGAATTCTAGTTTTATAATTTGCTATTTTTCATACATTATATTCTGTTCTAATTTCTTCCTCTTTTATTTTCCAATTTTATTCTTTTATTTTGTTGGTAATTGTTATTCCCAATAGTTTTATTTCTTTTTTATGTGTATGTTAAATTTCTTCATACATATTAAATATATTTGTTATTATATCTAATTTATATTGATTTCTAATAAATACTGTAATATCTACAGCATATGCTGTTATTTTTGTAGAGGTATTACTTCCTGATCGAACACCATCTATATTTATTAAACTAATTTGTCTCTAATTATCCAAATCATCTCTGTCTCCTTTCTTATATATTAATGATATTATACTCATAAAAGAAATGGTGTGGACTTGATTTTTTGTATTCCTTTATTTTATAGGTCACACAGTATGTCAACTATTTCTCCAGTACAGATTTTATACAATTCTGCTGGGATGCCATCTGTGTCAGGACTTATTTACATTCAGACTCATTATAGTTTGTAAAGTTTTATCTTTATTGACTGGATTTTCAAGATGTTTAAACAGTTCCCTGACATAAGACAGACATGCAAATTTTTGTTAAATTGTTTAATTTGGTTAAGGCTTCTTGGCATTTTTTTGCTTATTATATATCTTTTATCTCTTTCGTTTTCCGAGTTCGTCTTTGATTTCTTTAATAATTATTTTCTCTCTTCTTGTTTTTAATTTTTAATCACACTTTGTGGATTTGTTTTTGCTTTTATATCTTATTCTACCTGTAGTTGTACAGATAGGAAGATTTCGTCATTAATTTCAGATAGTTGAGGTTTAAATTTAAGATTTTCTTCATCTTCTTCGTCTCTATTGGTCTTGGTCTGAAGTTCAATTAATTTCATTTGTTATAGTGTTAATTTTTTTGTTGACTTAAGAATTTACACTTTTCTCCTTTAAGAATTGTGTTATTTGTTTTTTAAACACTTCCCATGTTTCAATGTTAGTTCTTGCTAACATTTTTAAACATTTTATTTGTCTAATTCGTTATACAATTCTTTAACCACCTCCGTATTTTTAAATCATTTAGTATTTAATTTTCAGTAACCTTCTTACTCGGTATATGCGAGTCTTGGTCTGGTGTTGTCACATGTGCGGCGAGTGTTGGTTCTGTCGTCGGTGTAGGTCCCATGGTAGGAGCTGTTGCCGTATCCTGGGTCAAAGTTGTATCAACGTCGTCTGCTGCTGGAGGTTGAAGACTCGCCTTTAATAACTTCGTTGAGTGGTCGAAGCGCTTTCAATTCGAGACTCTGGGCACTGCAAATAAACATGCCCCGGTCGAAGACAGAGGTTGGACAATTCGGTGTTGGTGCATTCTTTTCCTCTATGTCCGAAGTTTCCACACTTCCAGCATTTTTTTTATCGCAATCCCGCGCCTGATGGTTTGGGTCATTACAGATAAAGCACCTTTGTATCTGTGCAAGTTAAAAATTTGTACCAATGTACGGACCGATTGAAATGGAGTTAGGGACTTGGATGAGGGTGCTATTGTGGTTCTTAAAAATTCTTATTTTATATCTTTGACTCCATACCACAGTCTGAACTGGTCCACTGGTTTATTTACAGGTTGGAGGCTTTCTCCAATTCTTTTCATGTAGCTTTCAATATATTCATCTGCAATACGTCCGGTCCAAAACTTGACAATCACAAACTTAATATCCTGGGAAGCTGAAGTTGTAAGCTCCCATTTTTTTCCAAAAATCACTCTCGGAGGCAATTCTGAAGAAGAAGATTGAGAGAGCTATTTCATTTTTAAAAACAGATTTCCGGCTTAGGAGCGCAAAAAACAAATACACATCTGCATCACCAATCCATTTTGATTTTAAAATATTATGTGCTATATCAGAGCGGGTCAGTATTTAACCTTCCCCCACAAATTGCCCAATGTCTTCCCACAGCATGTAGGAAGGCCCCTCCAGGCACCATTTTGTGCACCCTGCTGAACCGGGTTTGCACGTTTTTTTTCCCGAGGACAGCCCCTGAGGTCTCTGACTCATTTATAAGAGGCTGATGATAATCCAGCCTAGATACTGGGTCTAGAGAGCCCTGGCGCTTCTTATGATGAGCCTTGTGGAAATGGGGACAACTGAAGTCCTTGTGCTGGCCTTTATGGGGCGCATCTCCCAATATAGCTACGTAAACCATTCCTATATGTGGTCCGCAATCTTGACTGGAAGTCTCTGGGTGTGCTTTGGCACTACTAATGTGCCTATAAGTATGTGCCACCCAAGTCTTGAAACTCTTACAGACCTGCTAGAAGCTACTGGACATCTTTGGCCTTCTTTATTAATGACAGGATTATTAGCCTTGGGAAAGGCGTGGAGGTGGTGGTTTTCATATAATTTTGCCCATGCGTACACTGACCCAGTAGACCAATCAACCAAACAGTTATTTTGTTTTAATCATGGATAACCCAAAAAAAAAAGTCCAGGAAATGTGGGGTCTGGTCCTCCACTCTCATTATTTATCTATAACGAAGAGATCAGTTCCTGCTCGCCGCCACTTTTTGGGTTGACGGTTTGTTTGGATAATAATTTACTCCACTGCAACCTTGTCTTTCCTAATTGTATGGGTTCGGGTGGCTGGTAAGTCTTGAAGGTAAGGCTCAAAAAATGAATATAAAAGATTTAATCTTAATATATATAAAGGAAAATGGAGGCAGAACAACAGGACAGGATAGCGCGTCCAGTAGAAAACACAACTGGAATGCCTAGCGCTCCGTAGTTAATAAGAAAAGAAAAAATAAATATTTTACTAAATAGAATAAGAAAGTTACTTAGAGCAAAAGACCAATAGAAAAAAAAAGATGCCCTCCTTGTGTAAATCGTCTCCGAGGCAACCCTAAACAGAAAATGGCAGTGTAAGCCAGAAAGAGACAAATAGAGGAAGGAAAATTAGAGAATGACAGAAAAAGGTTTGAAGGGACGTTTAATAGCCTAGGAATCACAACATACGCTAAAATGTCTCTGCCTGTATACCTCAGTTGAAACTTACCTTAGAGAATCGCTAATCTGCTTCAAAGTACCTGTATTCCCTAGAAAAAAAATGGTGCGACAAAAAGACAAATTCAGGTGCGAACAATTGCCTGATTAGTGAGCTTGAACTAGGGAGGTGTAGCCATAGTGATATGACACCAACCACTTCTGCTGCTGTCTTCTGGCAGACAGCCAGTCAGGGAGCGCATCCTAGTCCACCTGGTGGCCGGCGGATTATCTGAACCGTAATATTTTTAATATAAATAAGGTAACAATAATCTACTGTATATGTAAATCAATAGTAATACATATGCCATTTTAAATGTTTTTCATTGTAACAATCAGCTCCCGCTGGGTTGTAATAATTCTAATAAACAAGTGAGAAAAGTCTATATAAAACTGAGCAATCAAAAGAGTCAAAAACAGTAATTACATTTTTCAAGAGTTAATTTCGTACATGCCTTAGTCTGAGGATCTAAGCAAAGGACAATGTCGAAAGCATGGACAAAACACAAGAAAAATACACAAGGTAGTCAAATACAAGTTGAAACACTCACTAATCCATGAGGAACATGAAGAAAAAATTAACAACTTGATAAACATATAAACACTTACTTAACTCAGGCTTGAAACTAATGGAATATCTGTCATGCCCATGCAGTTATTAGAATACCATAGATTCAGGGATTTGTATATTAGTTGTGGTTCTTGAACCTTGTGGAAGCGGGTATAAATGCCGGAGTTCTGAGATTCATAATAAAATGTTGAGACAATAGCCGAACAGCTATAGTGAGCGTAAGTAATTGTAAGCAAAAGCTACCTGTATGGATTTTACAGGTTATGTGTATTGAATACCTGTGTTAAGTGACAAAGTGGCGGAACAGCAAATATAACTGCCCTCTATTTCAGATGTGTTAGACCTCCGCCTCATTGAATATTCAAATATATTGACAAAAACTGAACTAATGTACAAAATTCTTAGGCGACTTTATGTTAGTCCATATTTACTAAAACAATTTATATTTTTAAACATTACTTTTTCAGCATAAAATTTTTAAGATAAACATATTACATAACAGAGTTCCTTGTAGACAAAAATAACCTAATGAATCCTGAATTTATTTCTGCAAAAACGAAAGGTGTAAGACAATCAAAGCCTCCAAAATCTTCAAGACACTCATAAAAAACTGTGCTTATGTAAAGCAAATATGCCTTTAAAAATAAAGAATATGTTTCTAAAAACAAGAATACACTATAAGGTTCTAAAAGAAGTCAGTATTTGGTGTGATTTTCCATTAAACAGTGTTTCCAGAGTATAGTTTGTGCAGCTTTAGAAGTAAATAATCTGTTAAGATTTACAGAACATCTTGGCGAATCTGCCACAGTTCTTCTGGACGTTGAGATTTGCATATATAAAAAAAAAACCAAGCAGCTTTCATGTTTGAAAACATGCTTATATATAGTGCATATTAACGGTACTATATTATTTTGTTTGGAAATCTAAATTCATTCTGAACATATTCATTAGTTGTGATCTCATTAATTGCACATTGCACCAGTAGGAGCAGAGTGTGAAGGTTCAATCAGCAGGGTAAGAGCAGTTTTGCTCAAAATATTGCAGTGCACACAACATTATGGGAGACATACCAGAGTTTAAAAGAGGACAAATTGTTGGTGCAGGTCTTGCTGGTGCATCTGTGACCAAGACAGCAATTCGTTGTGATGTATCCAGAGCCACTTTGGGGTGTTTTGGAGGAGCAAGTCATGAAACGTTTTCCTCCACCAGCATGACGT
>JAOUQV010349607.1:0-10203 GCA_028565295.1 Aspidoras spilotus
CTTCACACTCTGCTCTTACTGGTGCAATGTGCAATTAATGAAGACTGGCCACCAGGCTTGTCCAATTTAGCCATGAACCCTCCCCACACTAAAATTACAGGTGTTTCAGTTTCATTGTCTAATCCCTGTATATTATTATTAACTACTTTACAGAAAATCATAAAAAAGAACAGTTCAGAAAATGGCAGTGTCTGCATTTGTCTTTACAAACTCATTCCTGTAAATCACTAACCTAATATTTAGTTCAATAGAACCACAATTTTTAGAACTGCTTCACATCTGTGTTGCATAGAGTCAACCAACTTTTGGGACCTGTCAACTGGTATCCAGCCCAGGGTGTCTTGACTACATCCCACAATTCATTTGCATTTATTTATTATGCCTCAGAATTGGCATATTTAATGTCACTCCACACGTTTTCTGTTGGATTAAGGTCGGGGGATTGGGCTGGCCATTCCATAACCTGTTTGATAAGATTTTGCTCATTTGCTGGTGTGTTTGGGGTCTTTATCTTGGTGAAATACATATTTCAAGGGCATATCCTCTTCAGCGTAATGTAACATGACCTGTTCAAGTATTTTGATATATGGAAACTGGTCCATGATCTCTGATATGCGTTAGGCCCGGAACCATTGTAAGCAAAACATGTCCATAATCATGATGCTTGCACCACCGTGCTTCACCGTCTTTAGAGTTTACTGTGGCTTAAATTCAGCTGAAAGAGACAGTCAGACAAGTAATTTGTGTTTATTTTCCAGCTCAAATTTTCACTGTAAATGTAAAAAGACTCTTGAAAGTATGCCTTGAAGAATTACATTCCAACAATTTACTAGCAATAAAGTGACCATTATATGTGTGTTTTTAACTTCAGGAAAGCCTGTGGTATAAAAGCCAGCTACGTACAGTGCAATAAGTGCAAAATCACACTGTAATGATACCAAATCTCACGGAGTAGTGATCTTACTAAATTTATATGATTTTAATTCATTTATATTTGCCAATACATTTCCACAGACGTGATGAATTAATGAAGCTTCTCAAACTAGTATTGCATCTTGTATTTCATCTGGACATCTGTATGAAACCATATAAAGTGCAAATTCTATTGCATTTCAGTGTTGTGTGCAGCTGCAAAGTGTCTAACTTGGATGTAAATATTACTCGTAGTCTCTGCCAGATGCCGAGTTTCACAGTTATTTGTTCACCGTGGCTGAATGGAAGTGTGATTTCTGGAAAGGATCTCTAATTCACACAGTTCCTTTCACCCATCCTGCCCACGTACCCGCCTTATTGGACCTCCTCCGCTTTCAGTCAGCTATCAACACCCTGCTGGTGAGCTGCATCTCCAGCCTTAATCACCAACCAGGTAAGTGGTAACACCATGCCGTGTAGAAGGTTACTAAATGTATAATGTCTTATTTGTCTGTGTTTGAACATTTTTATGGCAGAGATATTGTGTGACCTGATCTGTGAAATCTTACCCGAGTCTGACTGCAGCTTTTCTGTGACCTTCAGCATCCTGGACTGTGTCACGTTGGGAGTTTGTATGTACCTAATTGTCTCTTATGGTGGATTAATCCTGTTGATTTCAGTATTGTTTAACCCGTTTTATTCACTTTATTCGTGTCTAGTGCTTATTACTGTGGTGGACTATAATCAGCTATGCTGCAGGCTCCTTATGCCTGGTATAGTGGCTCACTCTCTAGATGATTATATCTCCAGAGTACTCACAAGGTACAAAATGCACACTTGTTGACCAAAATGTTATATTTTTCATTTAAACAAAGAAATTTGATTTGAAATTCCTTATATTTTATTTATTAACCCACCCTCTCAGGGCACAAACACACATTGATTCATAGTGATCAGATACTGGATTAGCAACACCTTGCAGATGGAATTTGATAAAATATCCCAGTAATCTCAAGTAGGGTATTGACCTTCAACTCCACAAGAGAAGGCTACATTTAGCAACTATGGGTAGACATATACTGTAGGTGGAGCCCAAGATTGCAATGCCATTATTTCAGCAACAGCTGCCACATGTGTGTGATCCATCAACAAACATCCAGCTGAGGGCCATACAATAGCCAGCCAGGTGTGGTTTATCTGTGAGAGTCGAAATAATGAGGTGAATTGCCGGAGCTCCTGCAGTGGGCATGGGTCAGCTTTTGTATGTAGTTTTGTATGCATGCTTGCCACCTTGTGGTCTCTCTCTCACACAGAGTGTGCTGTAATTAATCCAAAATGTTGGGCCAACCCAAAATTAGCCAATGGTTCTAATTCAGGGATGCTTAATTATAACCCTTGAGGAAGATTAGGCCATGGTCCAAACAATTTCTAGACTATAATTATCAGGTGCTCCTTGTTCACTGTGATTAATGATGCCCAAGATCTTGTTCAGGTGAATAAATAATCTTGTCCTCACACCCTGGGGACAGTTGCTGGGTGGGCACCGCCTTCCTTGTGACCCTAAATGAGGATTAAGCAAGTAAATGAATGAATGTCAAAAGAAAATCAAGTGTGGCAAAGACTCGTGAAGGGCTTTGTCAGAATCTCGAACACAATCAAAACGTAGCAGCTTCATAATGGTGCGAAAAAATTCCTGTGCACATGAAGACATTCAACGCCTTCATAAACATTGCTACATAAATGAAAACACTCAGTTTGTGCAGGTTTATAAAGAAATTCGGGGGTAAGTTTTACAGAGCGTCTTGAAGCATCTGCTGTAGTTCTGATGGAAATTATGACCATTAATCTAGACATTGTTTCAAGCATGTCTAGCAAAATGTGTGCGTAATACTAATAGGATGCCTAGGAATTTTATACCATACTCTCTGGGGTTATAATGGAACGGGTTGGAATGAGTAAAAATTTCAGATGAGAGTAACTGAGGTGCAACTAACCCTAAATAATGACAGACATTTGAAGTGAAAATGCTACTGGAAGTACGAAAACATCACGGAACTGGAAAGGACATTTAAACATTTTCGAAGACACAGAGTAAACTCGAGTAGACTATGGGGAGAACATGAATGTTTTCTTTTTGTGCCAAATATTTTTCTTAATTTTAGTGTTATTTTATTTAAGTTAACGCATAAGGCTTGTATCTATGACGATAAACACCTAAATATGAGTGAACACATTTTGGGACAACGTCTCCGCAGCATATCACCTAAGCAGACGGTCTGTGGTATGCAGATTTCTGTGACAATTAACTGCAATGTCTGTGTATGTTTTACAAAATGTGGTGGAATATCAGCAGTTACAGCGTTGTAAGAATGTTAAGATGTACATTATGTTGCGCTGTTTGAACTAGGAGTGTGTGTGTGTGTTTGTAATCACTGGACTACTTATTTCTAACTTTTTTTAGGTGCATGTCAATTCCTATCACATTGAGAGCAATACGGAAGAAGATATCCAGCTTGCAATGTGCAGAACTGCCACCTGAACTGGATTCTACCATGAAGAACAGTTCATCCTCTACACCGGCTCACTATGCTGTAGAAAACCCACCTGCCGTCCTCCCTTCTGAGCCCATGGAGGAGGACCAGCTTCCCTCTAACCCTGCTCACTATGTCATGTCTGTAGCTGCTGCTCCGGCAGTTGATGGTGCTAATAATACAGATGCGATTGCTAACCATTCCCCTGGTGCCTCTGTCAGTGTCTATTCACAATGGACGTCTGGTGGCTTTCCAGCTGAGATGATTTAGAGTGATGGAAAGGGCATGTTCATGCCTATGAGATATGCCAAATAGTGTTTGTTTATAATAAAGTAATAAAGATACTTTTATATGGAAGTTCTTGCATAATCTTGAATTAACTCTGAGAGATATTTATAGTTATTGCATATCCATAATCTATAACATTCATAGCATCAGTCCTGCTTAAATAATTATTGATTGCATGAAAACCTTAACCATGTGGCAAATAATAGTTTGGTCCAACTTTTTGATTACAGCATGCAGACATCAGGGAACAGACTCCATAATGTAGTGTATCCTCCATACACAAGTAAACCTATACCCAGAGCGGCAGCTCCACAAGTTTGCCTTACTAGTTTGATGACGCTCTGTGAACTTAGCCTGGATGTGATTTTTTAATTTAATGACAAGAACACATATCAAAAAAGTTGGGACAAGGCCATGTTTACTTTTACCACAGTGAGACATATCTTTTCTCTTTACAACAGTCTGTATAAATTGCCTGTTCCACACGCACTAATGCAACCCCATACCATAAGAGACCCAGTCTTCTGAACTGAGCGCTGATAACAACTTGGCTCATCCCTCTCCTCTTTACTCCGAATGACACGGAGTCCCTGACTTCCATAAAGAACCTTAAATTTAGATTCGACTGTTTGTGTAGTTGGAATGAATTAGGGACATGGGGCAAATAATGATTTGGTCCAACTTTTTGATTACAACATGCAGACATCAGGTAACAGACTCCACAATGTAGTGCATCCTCCATACACAAGTAAACTTATACCAACAGCGGCAGCTCCACAAGTTTGCCTTACTAGTTTGATGACGCTCTGTGAACTTAGCCTGGATGTTTGTTGATGGTTCCTCTACTCTTATCCCACAGTCCCTTTCAAATGAAAAAGTAATAGTTGCGGGAAACCAGAACTCCCAGATGAGGATAAAACTACAACTCCCCACAGAATGACCCAGGAATGTCCAGGCCGGGAATTATTTCTACAAACCTGATAACAAATTGTAAATAAAAATGGAATGCAATGATGTGGAAGTCTCAAAATTCTGTATTTTATTCAGAATAGAACATAGATGGCATCAAATGTTAAAACTGAGAAAATATATTATTTTAAGAGAAAAATTAGGTGATTTTTGAATTTAATAACAAGAACACATCTCAAAAAGTTGGGACAAGGCCATGTTTACTTTACCACTATGAGACATACTCTTTTCTCTTTACAACAGTCTGTAAACGTCTGGGCACTGAGGAGACAAGTTGCTCAAGATTGTTAACCCAATCCTGTCTAACGTAGGATTCTAGTCTTGGGTCTTTTTTTTTTTTGTCATATTTTTCATTTTTATGATGCGCCAAATGTTTTCTATCTGGACTACAGGCTGGCCAGTTCAGTACCTGGACCCTTCTTCTACGCAGCGATGATGCTGTAATTGATGTAGTATGTGGTTTATCATTGTCATGTTGGAAAATGCAAGGGCTTTCCTGAAAGAGATGTTTGGTTGGGAGCTTATGCTGCTCTAGAACCTGAATATACCTTTCAGTAATTAATGGTGTTCTTCCAGATGTGTAAGCTGCCTATTCCACACGCACTAATGCAACCCCATACCATAAGAGATGCAGGCTTCTGAACTGAGCGCTGATAACTTGGGTTGTCCCTCTCCTCTTTAGTCCGAATGACACGTCCTGACTCCTGAGGAGTCCCTGACTTCCATAAAGAACCTTAAATTTTCATTCGACTGTTTGTGTAGTCTTTGTTAAAAATATATTAGTCACTGAATTGGGGACATGGGGCAAATAATGATTTGGTCCAACTTTTTGATTACAACATGCAGACATCAAAAAACGAACTCCACAATGTAGACACACCCAGTATGGTTTTCCGCTCTTGACCCTTATGCACTGAGATTTTTCCAGATTTTCTAAATCTTTTGATGATATTATGCACTGTAGATGATGATATGTTCAAACTCTTTGCAACTTTACACTGTCAAAATTCTTTCTGATATCGCTCCACTATTTGTCATCGCAGAATTAGGGGGATTTGTGATCCTCTTCCAATCCTTACTTATTAGATCCTCTGCCACTATTTTTATAACCAGTCATGTTAATGACCTATTGCCAATTGGTCCTCCAGCTGTTCCTTTTTGTACCTTTAACTTTTCCACCCTCTTATTGCCCCGTTCCAACTTTTTTGAGATGTGTTGCTGTTACAAAATTTGAAATGACCCAATATTTGGCATATAATTTCAAAATGTCTCACTTTCAACATTTGATATGTTTTCTATGTTCTATTGCGAATACAATATCAGTTTTTGACATTTTGTAAATTCTTGAATTCCATTTTTATTTACAGTTTGTACTTTGTCCCAACTTTTTTGGGACTGGGTTTATAGATGAAACCACATTTTTTACAGGTTCACATTTTCCTTACATCATTTTAACATGATGGCACAGTGGGTAGTGATGTCGCTTCACAGGAAGAAAGATGCGGGTTTGGTCCCTGTGTGTTGCGATTTAGGACATTTCTGTGTGGAGTTTACGTGTTCTCCCTGTGTTCGCATGGGGTTTTCTTCAGATGCACCAGTTTCCTTCCGCATTCCAGATACATGCATGCTATGAATGTATGTGTGACTGTGTGTGAGTCCTCTTATTGATTGGCACCCCGTCTATAGTTGTTTCTGCCAGAGTTGCCGGATGGGCACGGACTGACCCATGACCCCATGTGGATTAAGTAAAAAAATATGAATGAATTAATCATTGATTCACAAAGAATTTTTGTTTTTCCAACCCAACAAAAGTGGACTCAAACTATTTTTTCAGAACACTCCAACACTTAAGACATACTGAAGATCATGTCAGAAGGCAGATGCACTGAGAAAGTGGACACTTTTCATATGTTTCATATTTAGAGTAAAAAAAAAAGCTGTGGGTTGTGCCAGTGAATTTTAAGAGTGGCAATGGGCAGGTGATGGTCATATTAACAGAGATATGCAAAGTATATTGGCACAATGTGGTGAAAGTGTCAGCCTGGCCACATGGACGTGGAGCCTGGACACTGAAGAAAGCAGTAAGAAATAGTCATATTCAGGACCTTTAGGAACAAGTTGTTGAGGATCTAATGGACAAAGATGATGACCACTGCGCAAGTCTACAAAATGGCCAGGACTGGTCGGAAGAGGTGAAAGAATAACATGGATAATGGGCATCACAACGTGGAGTGTATTATCAAGCACCAGACTGCTTTAGGCAAAACGAGACAGAGGGCATTGGAGAAAGCTGATTCATCCGTGCAGCCAACTATTCTAAAGTGATGACATTAAATGGCATGACTCCCAGTCACTTATCTACGTTTCCCATGGGAACAAACCTGCAGCTATGTCTTCTGCAAAGTTTTCATAAATAAGCTTTTGTTCAAGAGATAACTAGATGTCCCCTCACACACTTGTCCTTGAGCTAAAGCCTTCTTATATGCATACATGGAACTTTAAAAATGGCAATGTTATAAACAAAAAGACCTCATAACATCTCCTCGTTCACCAAGTAATATTATCACTATTACATCAATATAAAAATTATTAAAAATATATAAAAAATAAAAATATTCCATCATTAGTGTAATCTTAGACGTCAGGTTTTAAAGCAGCATTAGGCTTCGTCTCTTTTCTGCTCCAGGCTGGAAATAACTAAAGTGACAGATATGCGTTTTGTACCTGTGCCCTGGTTCCTGTTTTGCAGTTTGCAGCACAATACCGTTCTGTTGACGGGTCAGCCATTTTAATTTCATACAGGAAGCTGAAGTGACATACAGTACAATAGAGCAGACAGTAATCCTTGGTTTGTAGTGAACAATGTAGACCTTGTGTCATGTGGGTCATTGTCTCCGTGTGAGAATGCCGATCAAGTATATCTTACATTTGCCCCCTGTGTCCTTGTTACATTATATTTATGTCAATATGATAAATGAAATGTACCATAGAGGCACAATTTTGTACTCTGTGACCTTTGGAGAAAAGAAAAACAACACACCACATCCACTTGACATGAACATATGAAAGCATTTTAACAGGACACATTGTTTTCATTCATCAGCTATTCTTGACACATGGATTAAGATTTTCTCTGTACTCGTAATGTTTAAAGACTTCAGTCTGGAACAATATAAAAGATTCTTTATTAAATCAAAAATATTAAAAAGAACGTAACAGTTGGGTAGCAGACATTGCATTGCATTATTATTATTATTATTATTTCACAAAAATTCACATATAATTGATAAAACATATTTCGGATTGCAGGCAATGCATTTCTTATAATTTTCAGAAATCATATGTTTTTTTCTGCTTTTTCTCTGTCACCAGGGGTCGCCACAGCGAGTTCCTTGCATTAGGATCTGGCACATGTTTTACGCTGGGTGCCCTTCCTGACGCAACCATCACCCTTTTGGGCTTAGGACCGGACAATTTAACTTCTCCAATTCACCTAGAATGACAATTGAGCATTTTCCAGTTTAGTTGACATGCATGTCTTTGGGAGGAAACTGGAGCACCCGGAGAAAACCCATGCGAACATGGGGAGAACATGCCCAGGTCGACCCACGCGGGGTTTTATGTTGCCAAATTATTCAAGGATAAAGCAGCGACGCATGCATATTTCAAGGCATACATTTATAAAATCATAATAAAGCAGTCTAATAAATTAGCTTTAGTCAGATACATTAAAGAAATACTTTAGTGTATTTCACGCTATAATGTGATCATTACAGATATAAATATCATCACAATAGCATTAATATACGGTGGATCTGGTGTTGCTTGTATGATAAAAGTTTAAAGGACATTGCTGGGGCAGTGAATTTTACCTTTTGTAGAACATTCAGGATTTATTGGGTCAAAGCTAAAGGGCAATTAAAGCTGGTATAATCTCCAACTGTATAATTTGGTATTTATAGATGATAAAAATAATTGAAGAATTTGTTTTTTCATTAACAATGTAAAATTAAACAGTCGAATATTTGGGTAACCTAAACATATACAGGTGCTGGAAATAAAATTAGAATATCATAAAAACTTTGATTTATTTCAGTAATTCTATTCAAAAAGTGACAAAGCTACAAGTACCAGGTTTAAGGACCAAAGTATCCTTGTTTTTTATTGTCCAGCAAACTCAGTTCAATTCAATTTTATGTATATATAGCGCTTTTTACAATGGAACATTGTCACACAGCAGCTTAACAAGAATGATATAAAGTTCATAAATATAAATTTGAGCTTTAATTAGATTATTTTTCCCCAACGAGCAAGCTGATGGCATTCGGCGACAGTGGCAAGGAAAAACTCCCTGAGATGCTAAGAGGAAGAAACCTTATGAGGAACCAGACTCAGAGGGGAACCCCATCCTCATTTCCGTTATATCTGATTAACAAGACTGAAAAGGAGTCTGTGATGGAGGGTGTAGAATTTGCTATCCAGGTGGATGGGAGGGTGTTGGGGACGAAGTCGACTCACCATTCTCTCAGTGGTAGTGTGTAAACCTCAAGCAGAGGAGAGAAATAACAGAAAAAGAATTGGTTAGACATGATCATAGTAAAGAACTCATTTAAGAACGGTGGCATGTGATAGATTGCAAATTCCAATGAGACTAGCAAAAGCAGTATAGTTAAGAATGAGATCCTGATGGAACAACAGGTATGAGAGCTTCATGAAACATAAGGCAATCAGACATGTCAGTTTACCAATACTCTAGTGCCCATAACCTTCCAGATCTGCACCTTCACCTGAGAGGAATTAATGCTATGAGCTGAATGCTTGGCTAAACAAATATGTCTTGAGTCTAGATATAAACATAGAAACTGTGTCTGAGTCCCGAACGTTAGCTGAAAGGCTGTTCCATAACTTGGGGGCTTTGTAGGAGAAAGCTCTGCCACCTGCTGTAACTTTCATTATTCTAGGATCTAATACCACTACCATAAACAATATATTTCTACAACTGATATAATCTTATATTTATAATAATCTATATAATAATAATATAAACTCAGCTTACCTTAACACTATATAAGATCTATGGGGTACTGTGAAGAAGATGCAATACGCCAGACCCAATAATGCAAAACAGGGCCACTGAGGGCCACTATCAGAGCAACCAGGTCTCATAACACCTGAGCAGTGCCACAGACTGATCGACGTCCTGCTACGCAGCATTGCTGCAGTAATTTAGACAAACGAAGTATTGAGTGCTGTAGATGCTGATCAATCATGTTGGTCAACATTTCTAAACATCCTTTTATTGTATTGGTCTAAAGTAATATTCTAATTTTCTGAGATGCTGAATTTGGGTTTTTTATTAGTTGTCAATTATAAATATTAAATCAATAAAAGTAAACGTGAAATATATCAGTCGGTGTTTTATGACAACCCATAATGTTGTGTACATTGCAATATTTTGAGCAAAACTGTGCTCTTACCCTGCTAATTGTACCTTCACACTCTG
>JAOUQV010349637.1:0-10201 GCA_028565295.1 Aspidoras spilotus
GTCGCAAGGCCGGTTCCTTAACCACAAGCCTACGACTGCCCCAGTTATCGAAGTTATCGAAGATCTCATGGTTAAGGATGATGTCCCCTGAGCATCTTTACAAGACGGTCAAAAAATAAAAGGAGTTACTGAACCACATGTAATCCAACAAGCTATTTTACTACAGGCCATTTGACAGCATTGAAGGAGACAGGACCATCACTACATGGACTGGATTTTAGGGTCTATAGACTGCTTCAAGCAACACAAGACAGGTTGGAGGAAAGCGGACTCATCCAACCATCCTGAAGCGATGATGGCATATTACATGACATGATACAAAATCCCGAGTAATCTAAAAAGTGTTTCAAGTTTTTACAACATGTATGTTGATGATAGTAATGAAGGATGATTTAATACTGTATATTCTGTTTCTTATCCATAGTTTAGAAAACACTTAGTCAGAAACTGACCTTCGGCATGTAGGAGAGCCACTTTAGTATGGTGAAAACACCCTCAAAGTCATCTGGTACTGTGGTGTGTGTAACTCCATTGTTGTGCATTATCTGTATGCCACCCAGCTGGTTGTTGGACGTGTAAACCTCACGACCAAGAACCTAATAACAGCACAAATAAGAAATGAATGTATAAAAAGGTTTTCAACAAAATATATATATATATATATACCAAAGCCATGCGATTGATGATTTATATTAACTACACTGTTAAAAACAGAACAGGTATAATACAGTATGTGCACAACACTCCTGAAAGGATGAAGATTATGATAAGGAACTGTCTTTCCATGACTCTGCAAGTCATGCTGTTATATGTATGATAATGCACCTTGTTTAGGGCTCCAGCTCCGGTCAGTATAATGTGGGAGTTTTCCACTTGGATCACTCTCTGTCCCAGTCGAACCAGGTACGCGCCAATGCCTATCGCTCTACAAGTCACCTACACAACAACATTATCAGCTGAAACAGTAACACAACCAGCCGGTGTCTGCATCCAGAATGAGATATACAGCAAGCTCTCACCATACTGATAGTGACAATCTCCTCATATGCCTGAGATGACTCGCCTGCAATCATCCCTGAACCTCTGAGGTTTTCTACACCGAGTCCATCCACCTTCCCGATGATGTCAGTGATGATGTACCTGCAGCAGGCAGCACAGTAATATCATCTGGTCAATTGCACAGAATAATCTCTCGCATATAATCAAAAAGTACAGTGGGGCCAAAAATATTTATTCAGCCACTGATTGTGCAAGTTCTTCTACTTAAAATGGTCTGTAATTTTCGTCCTAGGTTACACTTCAACTATGGGAGACAAAAATGAGAAAAAAAAATCCACATAATCACATTATAGGATTTAAAGTATTTTGTAATTATTAAATTATGGTGGAAAATAAGTATTTGGTCAGCCAGAAAAACAGCAGGATTTCTGGCTCTCACAGACCTGTATCTTCTTTATGAAGCTCTTCTGTTCTCCACTCTTTACCTGTATTAATGGCACCTGATTGACCTCGTCATTTGTATAAAAGTCACAGCCTCAAACAGTCAGACTCCAAACTCAACCTGGCCAAGACCAAAGAGCTTTCAAAGGACACCAGGAAGAAAATTGTTGACCTGAACCAGGCTGGGAAGTGTGAATCTACAATAGGCAAGCAGGTTGGTGTGAATAAATCAACTGTGGAAGCATTTGACCAAGACCATTGATAATCTCCCTCGCTCTCAGGCCCTATGCAAGATCTTACCCTGTGGTGTAATAATGATCATGACATCGGTGAACAAAAATCCAGAGAGACTTGATGAATGACCTGCAAAGAGCTGGGACCTACGTAAAAAGGCTACCATCAGTAACACATTATGTCGAGAGGGACTCAAATCTTGCAATGCCTGGCGTGTCCCCGTGTTTAAGCCAGTACATGTCCAGGCCCATATGAAGTTTACCAGGGAGCATATGGATGTTCCAGAAAAGTTTTGGGAGAATATCATGTGGTCAAAATTGCTTCCCAATAACACCAGACCTTTTGTGAAGCATGAGGATGGAAATATCATGATTTGTGGCTTTTTTTCTGCAAGGGGACAGGACGACTGATCTGAGTTAAGGGAAGAATGAAAAGGGCCATGAATTGGAGATTTTAAGACAAAACCTGTTCAGTGAGAGCATTGAAGATGAAATGTAGCCATGTAGGGTATTCCAGCATGACAGTTATCTAAAACACACCTCTAGGGCAACGAAGGAGTAGATCCATAAAAAGCATTGGAGTCTTCAGACCTCAACCACATTGAGAATTTGTGGAGGGAGTTGAAAGTCCATGTTGCCCCTAAACATCACCGCTCTAGAGGAGATCTGCTTGGAGGTATGGGCCAAAATACCAGCTACAGTGTTTGCAAACCTGACGAAGACTTACAGGAAGTTGGTGGAAGTTCTTACTCAGTAAATCACTGTTATCATGTTATTAACATTATTACGCATAAGTCTTGGGCACCTATTTTTTGTGAAAGTTTAGTTTATATATGTTCATGAATTCTGCACATTATTAAAACATTTTCATTAAAAAATTAACTGTGACACAAAAATATTTGTATGTAAGGAAATACAGCAACACATTACATAGCAAAGCATTTTGATGACAAAAAGAATAATCAAGGGTTCTGGGTTTTACAGCAAACAAATGAGCCAGTGCAACAATCCAAGAATCAAAGTTTGTGTATCTGTGGCACAGGTGCATCTCAATAAATTAGAATATCATCAAAAAGTTAGTTTATTTCAGTAATTTTTTTAGACACAGTGAAATGCAAACATTATATAGATTTATTACAAAATGTTTATTTCTGTTAATGTTGATTATTATATCTTACAGTCAAAGAAAACCCAAAACATTACCTCAGAATATTAGAATATTTAGAACAAAATAGCTGCACTTGTTTTTCCAAGTGTTTAAAATCCTTCCTTAGTCTGGTTCAGTAGGTTACACAATCATGGGGAAGGCACCGGCAGTCATTGCCACACTCTACAAGGAGGTTATGCCACCAAAAATTGCAAAATTTTTACAAAGTGGAAGGAAAAATGTGTTAGAAAAAGATGCACAAGAAATCACAGCCTTAAAACTATCGTCAAAAAAGGCAATTAAAAATTTAGGGATTCACAAGGAGTGGACTGCTGCTGGAGTCAGTGCTTCAAGAGCCTCCACACATCGACCTATTCAGAACATAGGCTACAATTGTCGCATTTTAGACACTCATAACCGAGAGACAACGGCAGAAGCGTCTTACCTGGGCCAAGGAGAAAAAGAACTGGACTGTTGCTCATTGGTCCAATGTGTTGCTTTCAGATTAAAGTAAATTTTGCATTTCATTCGGAAATCAATCTCCCAGAGTCTGAATCCAAACTGCTTAAGGTCTAGTGTGAAGTTTCCACAATCAGTGATGGTTTGGGAGTCATGTCATCTGCTAGTGTAGGTCCACTGTGTTATATCAAGACCAAAGTCAGTGCAGCCGTCTATCAGGAAACTTTTTAACACTTCATGCTCCCTCTGGCGACAAGCTTTTTGTAGATGAAATTTTCATTGTCCAGCAGGACTTGGCACCTGTCCACACTGACAAAAGTACCAATACCTGGTTTAATAACCACAGTATCACTTTAAGCCAAAATATCTGCATTAAAATAATTTTTTTCAGTTGGCCATATACAATATTCTGAGATAATGATTTTGGGTTTTTATATGCTGTAAGCAATAATCATCAACAGTAACAGAAATAAACACTTGAAATAGATCGCTGTGTTTGTAATAAGTCTTTATAATGCATTTCACTGTTTGTATTGAATTACTGAAATAAATGATATTCTCCAAGAAACCTTTCAGATAGTGACTGTATAGTTCTGTGAAAAGTCTTAGGTACATGTAAAGACACGCTGTTAAACAAAGATGCCTTAAAAAATCAATTCATGCAGAATTCATGAACAGAGAAACTGTCACACTATTTTGCAGCAGTCGTTGTTTTTTCTTTGGCCCGAAACGTGTCTGTTATGTAATACATTATGTTTCATTATAATATTACATACACACTTTCTTTTATATGTTTTGTTGGAAGTCATTTTTTTTGTAATATTTCATTCTTAGTTCAGAGAAAAACTCATTGTCTAGTTTTTATTTGAAGCGAAAAGACTATGTGTATGCATTATATGCATTATACTGTATAAACCATGACTGACCTGGACTCTCCTCCTTCTTCCACATGGCGGCAGTGGATCGAGTTTGCTGAACTAATGCGAGTGTAGTCCTGAGGTGTTAAATATAAATACTTAAAACCCTGCAGAAACACACACACACACACACACCTGCACATGAACAACACAAATGACAAAAACATTATAGTATGATTTAACTGGTCCATAATACAATTCAGACTGATGTACTGAATTGTACATTCAGACCCTGTGTATGATCAGCTTAAAGCAAACATGTCCAAAGACTGGCCCAGGGGCCAAATCCAGCCTTTGTTCAGATTTTTACTGGCCCGCAGTAATGTGCAGCCGGCCGGAACGGTTTGCCGCTATATAAATACACACCCGAACACCAGACAAATGAAAAATAAAAACTAAATAATCCCAAGCTTAATCAGCTGCTAATCGCTGTTCATAAATACATAATTCAATGCCTTCATATGACAGCAAGGGTCCATGCTATTCCTTGTATTGAACATGTGACTGGGTGACGTGGCGTTACTTTTGTATCAGACTTCAGGTTGCCAGTTTTGCCAGGGTTGCAAGATTTGTTCTTACAGTTTTACATTTCTTCTGATCTTCCTTGAGATTTCACTCTATAATTGGAGTCCAGCTATGTTTAATTAAACCTATTGGGATTGATTAATAAAAAGGTACACACCTGTCTACACAAGACCGCAAATAAGAATCATGAGGTCGAAAGAACTGTCCAAGGAGCTTAGAGACAGAATTGTGGCAAGGCAAAGATCTGGCAAATGTTACAAAAGAATTTCTGCAGCACTCAAGGTTCCTCAGAGCACAGTCGCCTCCATAATCCTTAAATGGAAGACGTTTGGGACAATCAGAGCTCTTCCTAGACCTGGCCGTGCAGCCAAACTGAGCAAACGTGGAAGAAGAGCAGGCGATTCCCAAAGAAGACGTCGACTATACTAGATCAAAAAGGAGCTTCTACTCAATACTGAACAATGGGTCTGAACACTAATTACCATGTGATGTTTCAATTTTCTTTTTTAATAAATTTGCAAAAATTATTTTTTCTGCATTACAAGTTAAAGGTTCAAAGAATGTCAGGCTGCTCACCCCCCCCCCCCACCCCACATTTTCTCCTTACCAAATCTTACCCTCTGGACACTTCTTGCATAAACTATATAAACTTGATTTATTTGACATAACTGAAAAATAATGTGAACACAGGACAGAGTGAATGAGTATTAAATTGCTTCACCTTGTAAAGGTCATTGGGGTCTATCCAGGCAACCTGGAACATGTTCTTGATCTCCTCAGCGAGGCCGATGCGAGCCCCACTGTTTGCGGCAATGTATATGCGCGGAATTCCCTCGGATCGCGCCAACTCTGATGCTCGCAGGAACAGCAGGTCCTCCTGAGGTCCAAACGAGCCGATCTGGTATGTTATGTCATTACAGATCACAATGATGTCACGTCCCTCTGGGTATTCTGGGGTCTTTATCTTCATCCGGAATGCCACCATGCCCACCTTAAAATATATTATACAAAGTTACAGAGATACACTATATTTCCAAAAGTATTTGCTCACCAATCCAAATGATCAGAATCAGGTGTTCCAGTCACTTCCATGGCCACAGGTGTATGAATGCTTTATCATACCAAGAAATTTTAGACAATTCCATGCTTCAAACTTTGTGGGAACAGATTGGAGCTGGCCCCTTCCACTTCTGTGCACAAAGAAAGGTCCATAAAGACATGGATTACAAAGTCTGGTGTGGATGAACTTGACTGGCCTGCACAGAGTCCTGACCTTAACCCAACAGAACATCTTTAGGATTAATTAGAGCCGAGACTGAGAGCCAGGCCTTCTTGTCCAACATCAGTGTGTGACCTCACAAATGTGCTTCTGGAGGAATGGTCAAAAACACCCTTCTAAATCTTGTGGTCAGCCTTCCCCGAAGAGTCAAAGCTATTCTAGCTGCAAAGGGTGGACCACTGGTTTACTGAACCCTATGGATTAGCTCATGTGAGCAAAGACAGGTGAGCAAATACATTTGGAAATGTACTGCATCTAGATGCAATTTTGGTGATCAGAAAGCACAGTTTATTTTGGAATAAGAAATACCCTGAATAAAGAAACGCAAAACCTGCATAACACTGTGTGATACCTCATTGTCTCCAGGTTGACGGTTCATCTGCACGAGACGACCCTGGGTATCCAGCACCAGCTCGTTACACAGCAGAACATCATCAGGATAATGATCCCCTGGACGCCAAAGCTTGAACAGAGCCTGAAACAGACAGTGGATCGTGTTAAATTTACACATCGTGTAAAACCAATCCCATACATAATTCTACACATACAGTGGTCAGCATAAATGATTACACCACAACAGATGCGTCCAAACCATGATTTTCATTCGAGAGTCAACATTTTTTATGGGATCCGGTACTACAAAATACCATTGATCGTAATTAATTTGCACACAAAAAAGTCATCTTTAAAACCATGTTGCAAAAAAAGTACATCCGGTAGGAAATCTTGGGGAAAAAGATAAAATGTAGACTACAGAATTAAGAAGAAAACAAAAAAAACACAGAAATCAATAGTTTTTGTTGTGGAGTGAATTAATTTTTAGTAAATAATGTAATTCTGTAGCTGTAATGTAGTTGTAAAGTTATTTCGAGTTGAACTGAAGATTTTGAATCTTACTTCAGTGGTAATGAGCCAAACAAATATCCTATGAAAGATATTTTGTCACAATTCAGCAAATTTTTCCTGCAAATTTTTACTGAGGTACTGATTAAAATCGTACCTTTTAAAGGTGTAGAGCACATCCACAAATTGTTCCTGTGAAACAAAAATCTGCACCGCTTGTGTTTCTTCAGTTACACACTACAACTCATTCAAAGCTTAATAACTTTAACTAGGAAACTGTATTAACATGTTTTATCCGTGTGTGTGTGTGTGTGTGTGTGTTTAAGAATACCTGCCGGAACATTTCGGGGAAGTCGTAGACGTACGTAGTGCCGAGGCTCTGGGCCTGAAAGCGCTTGGATTGAAGCAAGTCTTTAGTGACGTAAGGAGTGTTAATAAGCATGCCGTGTAGGGGTCCGTGCTTTTCTGTGTACGACTTGAACATGATCTGTAACACACATCGGACATAAAAATAAATGCAGTCAAAAAAAGTGACATTTCATTTAAAAATAGACTTTTACAACTGAAGAGTTCGTCTGCAAAAGCCAATAAAGTGCTACTAGAAAAACAATCTGGGTTGAACAGGTGGCTCAGTCTGGTCCTTAAATATTGAAAATTTAAATTATTGAAGGTTCATCCTGTTTTTCAAAAACCTGCATATATTAATGACAGAATAAACAGCACTTTCTAGGGAGTTAATTAATAATTAATAAAAAGTCCCAAATCACATATTGCACTATATGTAAATCTTACAGAGAATTCCTCATAGATCACACATAGGTTTATAAAGATAAAATCACTTTCAGTAGAATATAATAAAATGTCTGCAGAAACATACATGAGTATAAACAGCTGGATAAATGCTCACACCTGTAACTGCCAGAGCACTGCACTCTAATATATTCTATATCTTATTACGAGTTATTTTATACAGTCATATCAGCCATACAGATAGGAAACATGGTCACTTCAACCCAAGTCCAAGATATAAAATAATAAACAGTCTACTAAAAATATTAATGACAGGAATTCTCACACACTCCTACTCTGTGAAGTAAATCGATTTTTCTGGAGCTAAAGAATAAAAAAATAAAGAAGCATAATTTCGGAAAAATAGAAATATCCGTTTTTGCAAACAAAACGTTTCAATATCTTTTTCTCTTTTGGGTGGACATATACAGTACTTGTGCTTGTGTGCGCATGTGTTCATACCTGACCGGTTGTCACGTCTGTGGCCTCCTCGTACAGGCTAATATCAAGGTAGTAGCCATTCTCATTGGTGAGAAACAAGCGGATGGGAACGGTGTTGCCGTTTGGTGTGAGCCGGATGTTGATCTTGAGCTCAGCCTGCAGAACTCGGAGTTTCCACAGACGCCTTCCGTAACGCATCACCATAGAGCGCACGGACTCCTCAATCTGACAGCACACAAACAGGATAATTCATTTGTCATCAGTCAAAGCCTAGGAATGCTGACTTAGTTAGCATCCTTGTTTGTTCCACAGAAATTGGTAATAAACTCTTCTGTTGCTGACCTTAATGGGATCCATGATGACCGTGGGGACAAAGTTTAGGAAGATGTGGTTGCAATCGGTGCGTGTGTGCGTGTTACTGAAGGCAACCTCCAGCTCATCCATGGCCTCCAAGAGCAAACGCTCTCCTTCATTCTGAAGATATTCAAATGAAGCCTCCTGCATACACACACACAGGGACATAGTTATCATAGTTAATACATCTTCATCTTTATCTTTCGGCCCCTCTCCCTTCATCAGGGGTCGCCACAGTGAGTCAATTATCAGTGAATAACTTGCATCATTGTTTTGGCAAATGTTTTACGCCATATGCCCTTCCTTATGCAACCCTCACCATTTACCGGGCTTGGGACGGCACTAGAAATACACTGGTTTGCGCTCTCTAATAGCTGTGGTATATAAATTAAGTACTCTAAATAAAATTATTTATTGAATTCTTTACAAGTAGAGATTTCTGTATTATCTACACACACTGCCTTGCCAAAAAAGGTCGCATACATTAACTTTTTATTTGACCGACTTAAAGTTTGATTATGACATGAATTCACAGTGACATCATTTCCACAAGCTTCTGAAATGTCACAACAGTAATTGTTCTGTCTAGATTAGATTAAACGTCCAGAATTAGACCACTGCGCAATGTCTTCTCCACCACATCCCAATGATATTGGACTCTGCGGTGGCCAATGCACGTGTGAAAATAAAGTCTTGTGATCCCTGAACCTTCTTATTCATAAGCTAAGCTCAATAGATCCTGGCATTTTCATCTTGGAATATGTCTGTGCCAACACAGAAGAAAAAAATCCATTGATGAAATAATCTAGTCACTCAGTAAATTAAGGGTATTCAGCTGAGCTCATTCTTTGGGAACATAATGTTGCTTATCCCAGACCTTACCAACTGCAGCAACCCCAGATCATAGCAATAACCCCACAGGCTTGTACGTTTGGCATTCGGCATGACTTCAGTTCATCTGCCGTGATGCACCCAATACTCTGAAACAGGGTAAATCTGGACTCATCAGACCATTCTAATCCACACGAACTTCCAATCTTGATGGGTATCCTCACAAACAAGTGGATATCTTAAGTATAAACTGTTTAGCTGTTTAATTACAGATTACAGTTTTTTCTGACCGCATGCCTTCATCAACGATGTCCTTCCACTTTTTAATGATGCATTGGACAGTCCGTAACCCGATTTTTCAAACCTAATTCCAAAAAAGGTGGAACAAAATGTAAATAAAAATGGAATGCAATAATTTACAAATGTCAAAAACTGATATTGTATTCACAGTAGAACACGGACGACATATCAAATGTCGAAAGTAAGACATTTTAAAATTTGCCAAATATGGGCTCATTTGAAAGTTTGTGATGGCAACACATCAAAAAAAATATGGGACGGGGCAATAAGAAGCTGTACTGGGAATCACAAAATAGGCTCAGGAATAAATTCACTGTGCCATCTGCCGTTGCCAGCTAAAACTCTATAGTTCAAAGAAGTCAGCGTATTTAATCAAGATCCAGAAGCACAGGGCCAAGGAGCACTTCTCTGGGCCAAGGCTCATTTAAAATGAACTGTATCAAAGTGGAGAACTGTTGTCAGACTAATCAAAATTTTAAGTTTTTTATGGATATCAGGGACGCCGCGTCATTCGGACAAAAGAGGAGAAGGATGACCCAAGTTGTTATCCAGCACTCAGTTCAGAAGCATCTCTGATGGTATGGGGTTGCATTAGTGTGTGGCATGGGCAGCTTACACATCTGGAAGGACACCATCAATGCTG
>JAOUQV010349659.1:0-10201 GCA_028565295.1 Aspidoras spilotus
TAATTGAACCTTCACACTCTGCTCTTACTGGTGCAATGTGGAATTAATGAAGATTGGCCACCAGGTTTGTCCAATTTAGCCATGAAACCTCCCACACTAAAATGACAGGTGTTTCAATTTCATTGTCTAACCCCTGTATATTCTATAAATCAACTTTGTTTAATTTAAATATTTCACTCCATGATGAACTATTTCATTCCTTTTTAGTTCCAGATTGGATTATTTGAGGGCCTTGTTGTCTGGATCCTTTGGCAGGTGTACAGACACACTTCAGACAGTGCAGAATGCAATTGTCTCAATGTTTAAGTCTAGGCTCAAGACATATTTGTTTAGTCGAGCCTTCTGATTATAACTTCAGTTTCTTTTAGGTGATGCTGCAGATCTGGTGGGTTATAGGAATTAGATTGTCAGTAAATTGAGATGTTTGGATGCCCTGCTATCTCAGGGAGCCTTTGTGCCTGTGTTCCCATTAGATGTGACTTTTAAGTTGCTGCTTTTGCTAGTTTTAGTTGTATTTCTCTTTATCTGCTGAGGTACACATGCTACCACTGAGAGAGTACTGAGCCTGTCTTCATCACCGTCTACCATCTGATCTACACTGATGGTCAATTTCTCTTTCACAGACTCTCTTTCAGACTTAACCTAAATAAGGGTGGGATTCCCTTCTGAGTCTGGTTCCTCTCAAGGTTTCTTCCTCTTATTATCTAAGGGAGTTTTTCTTTGCCACTGTCACCATCCAGCTTGTTCATTAGGGATGACAATGCTCCATTGTAAAATAAAAATCTCTACATAAATAAAACTGACATTTAAATATTTTTTTTTTAACCCAGTTCTACATTTTACTCAGTACCTGTGTTTTTAACACCGAAGATTTAAATCCCTGTTCTCTACCCATTCCTCCACTGATGTATTTGCTTCCTGCATGACCTTTTACCACATACATTAAGCCATCATCTTCAACCTTCTCAGTGCACTGAAACCCCTCTCAGATTTAGCAGACACTGTTAACACAGCAACAACAGCCTCACAAGGATTTCCGTCTGATCTAAAAGGGCTCTGATGCCCAACAGGTTAACTTTGTGGCAGATAAACACAGACTCCTGGCCGATTACCAAAACGTGAGTGTGCAATCCAGGCACTGTTAAAAACAAGATAGTGACAGCGGGTACAGCCAATCACATGTTAGCAAGAAATAGAATAGCCAATCTATGAGCTTGTGGGGGTGTAAAGTGAAACAGGCTTCAGCTTGAGTGGGCGTTTTCTGCTTTGTCCTAGTGCTTGACCTGTCTCTGTTTAATACAGTGTAGCATTGTTTTTGGATGTGTGAATAGCTGTCTTACCAAATATCTGGTAAATCTTGTCATTCACTGTACAGTAGACAGATCAACGTAATATGATTGCCAATTGTGATGTAACCACTAACTGGGACACGATATCAGTGATCATATGCCATCATCATCATATATATGAGACCATATGTATGGTTTAGAAACTGTGACAGTGACTAAGGAAGACAGGAAGCGGAGCTGCAGGTTGCAGAGCTTAAGATGTTGAGGTTCTCATTAGGAGTGACAAGGATGGAAAGGATTAGGAATGAGAACATGAGTGGGACAGCACAGGTTGGAAAATTGGGAGACAAATTTAGAGAGGGCTGACTGAGATAGTTTGGACATGTGCAGAGGAGAGACAGTGGATATATTTGTAGAAGGATGTTACAAATGGAGTTGCCAGGCAGGAAGCAGAGATGAAGGCTGAAGAAGAGATATATGGATGTGGTAGATGTAGAAATGCTGGTAGTTGGTGTGAACGCAGAAGATGAAGAGGACAGAGTGGGGTGGAAAATATTGGCTGGCTGTGATGACTCTAGATTAAAGGAGAGGCCGAACGGAGAAGAAGATATGCCACTGGTTGGGTTTAACTAATCCAGGGATTTTGGGTTTTGGGTCCAGGGTTGTTTGTTTTGGCCAAATTTGAAGTGCCTAAGCACTAAACGGTCTAATACAAGATGATAGTGAAGGAAGTAATGTTTGAACTATGACAGTGTAGAGTAACAGTATATACTCTGTTATATTGACTACCTGGTCATGTTGGCAATTCACACAGATTGCAGCTGGATGATCCCTGGAATGCAGTGCGTCTCGTATTCCCAGATCTGGGTGTGTTCATCATGTCTCTAATCACCATGGTGCTGTGCAAGCGCTTGCTGAAGAAAAGAGAGGAAGGGTTTAGTGAACGTTGCTTACATCAGGAGGTAAGTGGATGTCGGCTTGTCATTACGAAAAACCTGCAATACACACACGCCAGATAGTTTTCTGGTCTACAAGATTTACTGCAGTCAGTTAGTGTTCAGTTAGTTCATTTCCACTAGAAATCCACTATAGGAACCTTAGAAACCTACTATAGTTTAGTTCAAAGTGCCTTAGGTGCAGGAAATGCCATAATGAAGATGACATAAGAAAAAGTATGTTTAAATAAGGGCAGATGTATGCATGACTGGCAAAGCGCAGTGATACTTCTCCAGCAGTGTGAATCATACAGAAAGCTTCTGGTGAAATTGCAACACGAAAGAAAATCTTGCGTAACCTGAGAGATTCACAGTGATTGTTACTTTTTTTATACAGACATCTATATGAATAAATATGAACCTATTGTCAAGGTGTGTGCCTGTGTGGCAGGGCGTATGTTATGTGTAGAGGAAATGTCTCCTAAGTTAAGTGGGTATAGTAGCTAGACGGGATCAATTCCACTCGAACACAGATGATTCTTTAAACACACGGTCTTTATTTTCCACAGTGCTATACAACCAATCATCTACATAAGCTTCATCCTTGAATTGCGATGACTCCACACATACTGCGGGAGGAATTTGCATGGTGTGATGTCATTCCCACATGGAAGAAAGGCGTGTCTAAAAGAATACATGGTTTTGGAATTTTTTTTTTTTTACAAAACCGCAAATATGCTGCGAACTAAACTTAAATACTGCAGGGAAGACACAGGACACTGGCACACAAAGCAAACGAAATGAACGAAATAAGCGATCTGGGAAAGAGACGTTGTGTGAGACATAGTCTGGAACATGCTTTAATCACAAAGTGTATAAAATAACGAACATGCTTGTATGCATGAATGCGGACAACAACGCAAATGAACTGCACTGGAATGCGGAAAACCCGGCTCACGCTATAAAAGGAAGTCTTAAAATGGCTGTGTCCCGACTGCACATAGGAAGGGCCCAAAGTCCATGGAAAGATTAAGAATAAACAAAACCGGAAATCTTGGACAAACCGTGAATACGTGACAATATTATTATAGATTTATGACCGTGTATTGTATAATTATTTCATTTACAATGGTAAGAAAAGGTTTTTAAGTTATAGATTATAGTGCTAGTATTATTGGTTATTATAAGAGGTGTCACAGTGGTAGTGCTGTCACCTCACAGCAAGAAAGACCCGGGTTTTACCCCGGATGGGTGACCTGGGAAATTTCTGTGTTAAGTTTGCACGTTCTCCCTTTGTTTGTGTGGGTTTTCCTCTGGGTTCTCCGGTTTACCCCTCAGTCCAAAGACATGCATGCTAGGTGAATGGGAGATGCTAAATTATCCGGTCTTAGGACTTAGATTCAAGGAAGTTCACATATAATAGCAGAGCTCACACTAAGTCACTATTTAAACTCTTCTAAGGTTTATGTCACAATCTCTATATGTCACATCATAGTTACCAATTGTTTACTGTTTATAAACATGACTCAGTGCATAAATATATATATTTATATAGATCTAAGCTCTAAGGCGTAACAGCTGATGTCCTGCAGAATAGAACTAGGTGTGTATGTAAAATACATTGTCACACTGCATTTCCATGGATAACACGAGAGCGTGATTAGGAAATAAATGCAGAGTTTATTATAAAAAGTGGAGAGAAAAAAAGAAGCTTATAAAACAAAACTATTCAGACTGAATAACAAAACAATACACAAGGACATAAGGAACAGCTGTGCACCTGGATCACATGACCGTCAGACCAGGCTGCCATTGCCACCGGAATCCCCATAAACCAATTTCAGGTTGCCAATGGACCTGAAAGATATAGGCACATGTAAGAAACCTCATCATTGGGTTATGATATACTTTTTTACTTCCTAGTACTTCCTAGGGGCAGTCGTAGGCTTGTGGTTAAGGAACCAGCCTTGTGACCAGAAGGTTCCAGGTTCGATTCCAAGTAGTGACAAGTCATGGCTGAAGTGCCCTTGGGCAAGGCACCTAACCCCCAGTTGCTCCCGGCACGTGTGCTCACTTCACCAGTGTGTGTTTCACTGCACGGATGGGTTAAATGCAGAGGACCAATTCCGCTATGTGTAAACATAGTGGCAAAATGCTTCACTTTCACAAATACTAGAAAATTCAGTAACTGTAATAAAGAAATAAAGAAAGGATTCAATTCATGATTCAGTTCCTCTTTGACTGCCAGGCCCTGCTTCTACAGTGGTCTTTGAAAGTTTATCAATTTTAAACCAACATCAGATTTTCTCACACATGCTAAAAGTAGACAAAGAGAACCCAGTTAAACAAATGAGGCAAAATATTATACTTGGTTATTTATTTATTCAGGAAAATGATCAAATATTACTAATTTTATTATTATCCAATCTATCCAATATTAGGGGCAAAAGCAAGTAAACTGTTGATCACTACTGCATATCGGCCTGGAGGAATTTTATCCGATTCTTCCGTACAGAAAAGCTTCAGCTCTGGGATGTTAGACTTAGACAATCTGTATTGTCATTAATTATATACAAGTGTACGCAGAACGAAATTTCGTTGCATCTGACTTGTCCAGTTAGTGGTTTTTCCACACATTAACTGCTCACTTCAGGTTGTTCCACAACATTTCAATTTGATTAAGGTTAGGACTTTGACTTGGCCATTCAAAAAGCTTAACTTTATTCTTTTTAAAACATTATTTTGTAGAACGACTTGCTTAGAGTCATTAACTTGCTGCATGACCCACCTTCTCTTGAGATTCAGTTCATAGACAGATGTACAGGCATTGAATTCTCTGATATAATTCAGAATTTATTGTCCCATCAATGATGGCAAGCCGTTCTGGCTCAGATGCAGCAATACCACCATACTACCACAAGTCACAGATGGGATGAGGTTCTTATGCTGGAAAACTTAAGACTTTCATTTAAACACAAAAATTCTATTTCTGTCTCATCCATCCACAAAGCAAACCTGCCATGCACGCCATTGTTCAGTTAAAGGTCATCAAAGAGTTTTTTTAATTTGGAAATATTAAATATTTTTGTACTGACAGATTTATAGAACTTATTTTGTATATGATGTCCATAAATACCATTCATTTATTCAGAGCTGTTCTTCCTGCATGGTGCAAATATAAAAAAAAGAATAATTTTGATCATGATGCATGTGAACTGATTGTAATCCATGTGTTCAAGATGAGCAGCTGCCTTGACTGAGGGTGCAGTGGAATTCCTGGGGTATCGTGATGGTAAATGGAAGTTTAGTGTGAACTTAGCAGTCAGTGTATCTACAGTGAAAACGATCAATACTATTTAAAATGAAAGCGATGTGCTTATTTTTAAAGATAAAACTACAGTACTAATCAACAAAGCTCCTCAACAAGAGTTGGAGTTGAAGAGATTCTTCAAGTGCATATGTTTTACAACAGATGCCCTTCCTCAGGAAAATAAGGGGGTTAGAAAATACGCTTGCTACGCAATGGGATGCATTCTTAAACACATGCAGTAGGATGTTGGGAGTGACACCCGCTTGTTTCTCTTGTGGCACAGTGGGTATGTTTACAGCAGAGCTGCGGATGCCTGTGTAAGTCTCTGGGGGTGTGTTCAGGGTTCCAAGAATCTCTTTTGACTTCTGACTACTCTTTTTTTGAAGAGCTAAGGGCTTCAATCATCTCTTTTCACTTCTGACTGTTCTTTTTGAAGAGCTGAGGGTTCCAGGCATTTCTTTCTACATCTGACTTTTTTATGCCGGAAGGGCATAAACGCACACACTTGGATCAAGCCCAAATCCACACTGTCTTACAAACAATTTTACTGTAGCGTGTTAATAATTGCTCCAATGTCTGTTTGACTGTTTAGTCTTTGGGGTATTTCTCTCTTGCTCTCTCTCTCTCGCTCTTTTTCTCTCTTTGAACCCTTTTGGAAAGCTAGAGCCAGGTCCATGAACTTCCTTCCTCTGTTTCCAAGACAGCCATGTCAATAAACAAAAGCCGGCTTGTACATGTGTCAGCATGGGGAAAGAGAAATGTTATTAGATCAATTAGCAATTAGTTTGTGTTTTCCGAGATAAAGCACTTGGCTAACAGTAGAAACGTGTCCAGCAGGTCTAAATGTTTGTTGGTCTAAGTAGATGATTGTTTGGTTTACTGTTATGGTTTTCTATCCTTCAGCACTAGACTCAGTCTAGTGTTATAAATATGGTTTTGGGGCGGCACGGTGGCGCAGTGGATAGTGCTGTGGCCTCACAGCAAGAGGACCCGGGTTTGATCCTTGGATGGGGAGACCTGGGAATTTCTGTGTGGAGGTTGCATGTTCTTCCCATGTCCTGTCATTAGAATAGACACTGGTGCTGAGGATGACGTTAAACAATAAATAAATAAATAAATATAAATATGGTTTTCTACTTTTACCATTTTTTCTATAGAATCATTCAGATTACTGAATGGCGTAACTGAGACAGTCTTTGTGTACGTTCCTAATCAACAGATTAAGATAACTCTCAGTTTTATCAACTAAAATGTAATTTTTGCAAGTTTGCTTACTTAATGAAAGCTAGGTGAGATATAACTCAAGGAACACAACACTGATTGAGGTCACTGTATGTGAGATAGCATGTCTCATAAATTACAGTGCACTTCAGTATGTGTATAGCGCGCTTGTTTTACTTATATTCCTATCATAAAAGCAATGATCATTTAGGGATATATAAATAGTTATAAATAAAGTGTTGTCATATTCACTGCACACCTGAAGGCAACATTTACCAGCTATGGGTAAGCAAAGTAATTTGCGAATCTTAGACACAGACAGTTAGCCCGTAGGTTTGGTAACAATGTATCAGTAATAGCTGCATTGGTGGGCTGTTCCTGTACCCTGATATCACTTGTGTAGCAAGAGTGAAGGAATCATCAACTGAAGGTCACACTGTATTTGATCTTGGAGGTGAGCATGAACATAACTGAGCTGTGTACCAAGCATGGAGTGGAGGAACGATTAAACAACATCCAGCCGCAAGTCACACAATGACCTCCTATGTGTGGTCAATCAGAAAGGTTAACTTCGGCATTCTAAGACTTGCATATGGTGGATGTTCGCCACCTAGTGGAGTCTTTTCCTCAAGGTCTGTGTTCTATAGTTATAATATTAGACCAACCCCTTATTAGCTAATAGTTCATAATTCAATGTAGGTTCAGATGTATTAGCAGAAATGTAGGGGAGTTCAGATGAGCACAAATGAGAGTGCTGTGTGCATGGAAGAAATGACACCAACCTATTATTACTATTGGAGTGAGATTCAGGTGTCTTCACATGTGTGTATAATTTGGAGAAGCATTTTAACAAGGGTTCAGCAGTCTTATGGCATGTGGAAAAGTCTGTTCTGCATCAGAGACCGTGAAACTTCTTTCCAGAGGCCAGAAGCGACAACAGTCCAATGACGTGTGGATCTAGCACTAGTGTATAGTGATGTGGCCTTACAGCAAGAGGACCTGGGTTTGATCTCCGGGTGGAGCAACCTGGGAATTTCTGTGTGGAGTTTGCATGTTCTTCCCATGTTTGTGTGGGTTTACTCCGCGTGCTCCGGTTATCTCCAACAGTCCAAAGACATGCACGGTGGGTAAATTGGAAATGCTTGGAACTTGTGTGTATGAATATAACTTCCTGTCGTCAATATGGCTGTCAGTGTCGAGGAAGATTATTTTTTTTTGCTGGTGAACTTTGCTCTTACTGGATGCGGTGCTTTTAGGAAGAATACAATGAACAAAGCTGACATAATGTTTTTGTTTTCTGTTACTGAATGTTAGCATGAATTACCAAGTTCACACAGATCATTAAATAGAAAGTATTACAGACCACTTCACACTTACATGCCTGCACCTATATTCATATCATTATTGTATATGGCTGCATGTTCAGTATGAAAACTCTTGTTCATGCGAGTTGTATTCATTCATGCACTTAAAAATATTTATTTTCTGAGATTATAAACAAAACTCATGTAAATAGTTTCTTAATTTTTTGATCAAAAACATTGATTTGAATCTTAATTCTGATGCTGTTCTGTTAATAGTTTTGAAATAAACAATACATATAGCAACTTCTGATCAATCCATATCAATTTCAGACTTAAAATATTGTATAGATTTAAGCCCCACCCACATCTGGGTAAGCCAGTTTGCCCGGTTCAGGTTTAGACCCCGCCCACTCCGAGTACAGGTATGGATACAGATAATTTAGATGGTTGAACAGATGCAGATAGAGATAGTGGTGTACTCAATCATCCCTATTCACTAGCTTTCTGTATTACATGGGTCTTGTGGACTTTGGATCATAACATTTATGATGAACTTGTTTGACCAGTGGGCTTGTAACACACTCATCAGTCATAGGCATGAGATGCTCCAAAGACGTTTATTATTATAAAAAAAATTAAATGTAATGTCAGCATATTTAATCGGTTACTTTGTGTTGCCAATGCAGATAAATGTACACATTTAATTATACAGTGGGTTGCAAAAGTATTCATACCTCTTGAACTTTTTCATATTTTGTCACATTATAACGAAGCACTGTTTAATACAATATCTGGAAATGGAAAGAGTATGGCACATCTGAAAAAATACCAAGAGAAGGTCGTCCACCTGCCAAACAAGGAGAGCACTGATCAGAGATGCAGCCGAAAGGCCCATGGTGACTCTGTACGAGATCCACAGCTCAGGTGGGGGAATATGTCCATAGGACAACTATTAGTCGTGCACTGCACAAATGTGGTTTTTATGGAAGAGTGGCAAGAAGAAGGTCATTGTTAAAAGAAAACCAAAAAAGTCTCATTTGCAGTTTGCTGGAAGCCATGTTGGGGACACAGCAAACATGTGGAACAAGGTCAGATCAGACCAAAATTGAACTGGTTACCCAGAATGCAAAACGCTATGTGTGACGGAGAATTAACACTTCACATCAATTTGAACACACCATCCCCACTGTCAGATATGGTGGTGGGAGCATCCTGCTCTGGGGCTGATTCTTTTCAGCAGGGACAGGGAAGTTGATCAGAGTTGATGGGAAGATGGATGAAACCAAATACAGGGCAGCCTTGGAAGAAAACTTGTTGGAGTCTGGAAGAAAACCTGTTAGAGTCTGCAAAAGACTTGAGATCGGGGTAGAGATTCACCTTCCACCTTCTTGCTCATTGTGTGTGTGCGTGTTCACTGTGTGTTTGTTCATTGTGTCTGTGTGCGTGCGTGCGTGTTCATGGTGTGTTCGTGTTCATTGTGTGTATGTGTATTGTGTGTGTTTAATGTGAGTATGCGTTTGTGTTCATTGTGTGTGTGTGTGTTTATTGTTTATATGTACGTGCTAATTGTGTGTGTGTGTGTGTGTGTGCATATTTATTGTATGTGTGCGTGTTTATTGCATGTGTGTGTGTGTGTGTGTGTGAGTGTTCATAGTGTGTATGTGTTCATAGTGAGTATGTGTACGTGTTCATAATGTGTGTGTGTGTGTATGTGTTCATTGTGTGAGTGTATGTTTATTGTGTGTTTATTGTTTGTGTGTGTACCTGTACATAGTGTACATGTTCATCGTATGTCTACGTATTCATCGTGTGTGTACATATTTTTTGTGTGCGCATGCATGTTTACTGTGTGCGCGTGCGTGTTTACTGTGTGTGTGTGTGCGTGTTTACTGTGTGTGCGTGCGTGATTACTGTGTGTGCGTGCGTGTACATAGTGTGTGCGTGCGTGTTTATAGTGTGTGCGTTTTATTGTTCATAGTGTGTGCGTGTTCACAGTGTGTTCGTGTTCATAGTGTGTGCGTTTTAGTGTTCATAGTGTGTATGTGTTCATAGTGTGCGTGTAAGTGTTCATGGTGTGTATGTGTGCGTGTTTATAGTGTGTGCGTGTTTATAGTGTGTGCGTGTTTATAGTGTGTGCGTGTT
>JAOUQV010349684.1:2693-20183 GCA_028565295.1 Aspidoras spilotus
ATCTCTTAAAATGAAAGTCTTGTTAGCTAGCGATCTAGCATTCTATAAAAGAAATCTATAACCTTTAATTTTTAAGACACAAATAATTGGTATATAACCTTTTGTTTTGATTCAATAAACTGGAGTTGGTATTTGACTTGTCAACACAGAACCCTCGTCTCTGAATCTTTTTTCTGCAACATTTGGGCTTTCCTGTCTTCTTTTCTCTTCATAACAGACAGAGTCCTAACTAGAAGGGAAGACCAAATACAGGTAGAAGATGAAGGTAGAAGTTTCTTCCACAATCTGGTGTCCCTGGGGGGGCCCGTAGTAAAAAATATTGGCCTGAACTTCATAAAAGTGTCTGCGCTTCAGGTGAGAATGATTTTTTTTACCGGGCCTAATTAAATTTAGCTCGAACTTGCCATAATAGCTTAAATCTTCAGAGAGATACATAGTTTGAATGCTGTTGAAGGTAATTTAAGAATATCATCTACTGCACTGTGTCCACTGTATTGTTGATAATATACAGGGTTATATTAAACTAGAGATAAGACCAACTTGTCCAGAGGGACAACAGCCACGGGCACGTCGTCCCCTCTGTAAGAATAATCACGAGAACAGCGATTCTCTAGGAAGTGACTAATTATTACATAACAAATAAGCCCAGCGTGGCCCAATAACAGTATCACGTGCAGTATTTGATCCAAATTGTAAATAGGACAATCTGTGGGAATAAAGAGCAGATATTGAAATATTATATGGTCTTCCCGGATAGTTAAATAAATATGGGAAATAAAAATACCAAGGCTCCGGCATCTGTTGGTGCCGTAGTGGACAGAAGAAGAAGTCCTATTACAATTTTATGGTTAGAAAATATAGTGATGATTTGTGGGTAACTGAGTGTGAATTTCTAGACAGGGGATCCTTTAGTGTGGATCAATTAGAGAAGTTACAGAAGTGTTTATTGAAGAAAGAAAAAGAAAGTAAAAATAAAAAATTGCACTCCAGAAGTGTCTGTCTCAAAGCTCTTATCAGTGTTTACAGAAAGTAAAATGACACTCTGGATGTATCATTGCCCCGGGTGAGAACTCAACCTGCTCTTTTGGCAAGCAGAAGCTAGACAGCCTCAACAACCGCCTCTGTAGAGTTTATCCTCAAGAAGAATTGCAGAAAGTGGCAGCACAACTGGAAAACCCCCCAACAGCAGCTGAATTCCAGAGAGTGGAAAAAAACAACGAGAACCATTTTCTCCATCTCATACCCAAAGACAGTGTCTGGACAGCCTTCGCACACGCATGAACCACCACTGGTACGTAAACAAAATAATGCACAAAATAACGCTTCTGATTCTGATTTAGATCCAACCCTTCAAATGCTGATGATTGAAGTAATATTTCAGATTGGTCCAGTATTGATTTATCGTCTATGGACGGTAAAAAAGGTAAAACCAGACATCAACACAATTTCTATCCGCTCCTCACAATCTCTGCGACATGTCAATGGCTGTAAACAACCACACTTGTAAATAACTCATAAAAGCATAAGGTTACATTAAAATTGGCAGAGAATTGATGTGTAAATTATGAATTATTAGCACATCAAGCTCCACAAGAACGCAAACTCAGGTCAAAGATCCACCTAATTATAGAGTTGTACTTTTTTCTTTGTAAACCCAGCTCCCTTGTTTGTTTACAATTAGAATGTAAGTGATGATAAGCCCTCTGTGTCTCAATCATGTATTGAAATGGTGCAGGACATGAGATTTATTTATTTAAACCTAAGGGGTCCTTTGTGTCATCAGAAAATTTGCATGTTACCAGCCATGTCTTTTCGTTATCAGATCCTTCTGTATTGTTTTACATGGAGTGGTGGTTCCTAGGAGACAAGGAGGGTCTTGTGTTTGAAATATTATACTGGTCACCCCAAACTGGTTATGGGGCAGTTGGTGTTAATTTACGGCCAGTGGGACATTTGGGTTCAGATAAATCCCAGGAAAGAAAATTAGATTGCCCATATCACAAATGTTGTTATGATGTCCACATCTTAAACAGGTGTTACAAAGTATTCTTTTGCAGAAGCATGGAGACAGGACACGTCCAGAGGATTATTTTTCCTGTAAAGTATCGAGTAGCAGCAGGACGACCTGTGTGTCTATGGGCAGTAGCAGCTGCTGAGAGAGCTGACATTTAGTAGGTTACACAAAGCTCACATTGCTAGTGTCACACGTGGTTCTTCCTGCTCCTGCTGGAAAAGAAGATGTCACATTTGTCCACATGAAGATAATGGCTAAATTTTGAAACAAATGCAGTTTCTTACTAGCTCAGGCACACCTATTGCACATCATCAACTCGTTTCTGAACTCTTTAAGGCTATCCAACTAACAAAAATCATAGCTGTGTGCAAATCTATGGCATGCACTAATGATAATTATCTTATTTCCACAGGAAATGCACGAGTGTGTGCAGTGTCTAAACAAACAGCCAGAGGGGTTGTACATGATGTGATGACATGTTCAAAATTCGTGCAGCAGTTGGAAGAAATTGAGGGTGACGTCCTCAAGTAGAATCACTTATACATTGCTCACTGCATTAGCAAAGACCTGGCATAAGGTGCAGGTATTGCGAAACAAATAGGAGACAAATTTAGAGTACATGGTTTAGAGACACAGAAACCTGAGACTGGTGAAAGTAAAACCACACTTAAACAGAGCTTGTGCAGTAATACTCAGCAAGTGATTACGTATAAATTACCCAATATTACTTCTCCACCTATTTGGGAAGTTATTGAAGCTCAGCTAATGGAAACCAAAGACGAAAAACTGACTTGGAAGAAAGCAGGTTGTAATGTTACTAATTGCAGGTTGTAAGGTTAATAGCGTGAAGAGACCCACTGGGCAAACCATGTCTTTCAAATGCATTATTTCCATATGTAGCTATGGTGAAACACAGGCTGGCACGTGTGTCAAGAGGTGAGATGACTAAACAGGTGACAAAAGACTGGTTTGCACCAGGAAACTTACTCTTTGTAATTTTGTAAACAATGTATTACATGTGCAAAACATAATGCAGGGAAGGGAATACAAATAGCTCAAGCTGCACACCCCCTCCAGACAAACCTTTCGATCGCTTGCAGATGGACTTTATTGAACTAACACCTAGTGGGGGTAAAAAGTATTGACTAGTGATAATGTTCTCAAAATGAGTAGAAGCCTACCCCACAGCTAATCAAGATGCAGACGCTATAGTGAAAGCTCTGCTAAGGGACCTCATCCCAAGATGGGGAATCCCCAGTAAAATTTTAAGTGATAATGAAACACTTTTGTCAATCAGGCTTCAAAATCAATTTTTAGGCTTTAATTCACTGCAACATTGCAGTTACCATCCACAGTCTGAAAAACAAATCGAGTAAAGCTTGTCAAGATAATAAATTAGGCTGTACAAAAGTCCTACCTGTAGTGTTGATGCAAATCCGAATGCAAGTGAGAAATCAGACAGGTTTAAGCCCCTATGAAATTTGAATGGAAGGACCATTCCGAACAGGGGTAAGTCCAGTAAACCCTGGGGCTGACCACCTCACTTATGTGAATAACACTATGTTGATTACTGTGTACAACTCTTGTGTGCTCTGAAATATATCTACAAATATATCTAAAAAGAAGTTTAGTTTGAAGAACATGATATGCGACAATTAAATAAAGTGCATTATGTGTCTTATGATGTTAAGTAATGGTGATGATAAAACTGGAAGTTGTGAAAAAC
Source organism: Aspidoras spilotus (assembly GCA_028565295.1). NCBI lineage: Eukaryota > Metazoa > Chordata > Actinopteri > Siluriformes > Callichthyidae > Aspidoras > Aspidoras spilotus. The sequence goes on from JAOUQV010349684.1 coordinate 6,434, forward strand.
ATATAATGATGTTTAGAGTCTCAACGACTTGCAACAGTCTCTGCCTCAAACTGATATGTTTTTGTTTTTTTCATTATTTTTTTTATTAAATGCTTACCATTAATCAAATAAATAGTTGACAAATAATATTTGTTGATCAGAAGTCTGATTCTTCTGATTCATCTTTTGTAGTGTTGCCTAGTAACAACCAACTAGCATTAGGAACAGACACGAATAAGTGGTATATAACCTTTTGTTTTGATTCAATAAACTGGAGTTGGTATTTGACTATACAAAACTTTGGTTTCTGACTCTTTTTTTCTGCTACATTCAGGCTTTCCTATCTCTTCTTCTCCTCATAACAGACTTCAGAGTTCTAACTAGAAGAAAAGACCAAATACAGGTAAAAGAAGAATTTCATCCACAATTCACAAGGGCTATCCTGCCTCCGGCAAGCTCCAGGGCTTTAGCCGTCTATATAGTGCGTGCAAGGGGCTGCAGGTGGTGGAGGTTAACTCACTGGACAAAGCGCCAATATCTGTCGCCCTACAGCCAAACCAACCACTAAAATGAGGCTGTAGTTTATCGAATCCCCGGAGCACATTTTGCCCATCACAGCCTTCAAAAAAGGCCCATCACGGCCTTTAAGCTCGCAAGAGAAAGTGTCTCTTCATCGGGAAAACCCAGACATTGCTGTTTTTCTGCAGTTTGCTAAAGACCACATGGACAAGCTAGAAGTCTATTCAATAATTGTACATGGTGGTGGTAGTTTTATGATTTAAGACTGTTTTGCTGCATCTGGGCCAAGTGGGTCACACTACATACTGAAAGCAAAGATCATGGCTCCGAGCACGTTTGCTCACTTCACAAGTGTGTGTGTGTATATATATATACTACATGACTACATGGCTGGGTTAAATGCGCAGGACCAATTCTGCTGTGTGCAAATTAGATACAAGGTGAGACAGTAGGGTGTTGTGATTTACCATGTCAAATGTAGCAGTGAGATAAAGAAGTAATAATATGGAAACATGGCTCATATTAGAAAAGAGAATTAGATCATTAAACACATAGAGAAGGGCTGTCCAAGTACTGTTCTGGGAAAACCAGACTGCATACTTTCAAAAAGGTTGTTAGTAATGAGAAAATCAAGCTCAGAGGCCTTACCTTTTTCCCTCTATTGATATATGTAATAATGGGGTGAGAATAATGACAATTGGGGTAGATTTAAATATGTTACATTGACGCAGTAACATGCAATAAACTCCAAAGTATTATGCAAGTGATATTTTTTTTCTGTTTTTCCCAAATGGTGATGGAAATGACCATTAGTATACTTTTCAAGTCATCAACTGTTATAGTATAAATCAAATTATATTAAACAAACCTCCAATTGATAACCGTCTCATTTTCAAAAATAATTCTTAAAATGCACTGTTCCTTTTTATAATGCACAACAGTTTTAAAACATTATTTATTGTAAAGACCTACAAATATTATTTTGTCGAATTTGCAGCATTAAGTGGTCACATTTAATATAACAAAAGTTATTTAGGTCAAAAATATTATATCAAGCCAATTTATAAGTTTATACATATATAAATCCTTGTTTGATATCACCTTCGCAATTCTCTCATCCATTGAACTTGTGAGTTTATATATAGTTTCTGGTTAAATTTCTTTGCAGGATGCTAGAATAGCCTTCCAGCTCACTTGTCTTGATTTATAATGTATTTGGTTTTTAATAGGGTTGAGTTAAGGAAAGGTTGGTGGCCACACAACAGTCTACTTTTTTCCCCATGTGCGAAAGGGGTCAGTCAGATCCCCATCCACTATCCATCTGGACCATCTAGGGTTTCACTCACCAGTAAACAAGAGCATTTGAAAATTAGTCTTCATGTACTGTTTCTGCTTGTGAGGACTTCTTAGGGACTGCCGAATAGTAGATTTAGGCACAATTCCTACACCTTGAGGTTTGTGGATCTCCAGCAGGACCAGTAGCTTCAAATACCTGAAAGTGAAAGTGAAACATTTTGCCACTATGTTTGCAGTGAAACACACAAATACACACACAGGTGAAGTGAGCACACGTGCCCAGAGCAGTGAGCAGCCAGCACAGCGCCCGGGGAGCAACTGGGGGTTAGGTGCCTCGGTACTTGGAATCAAACCAAGGACCTTCCGGTCGCAAGGCCGGTTCCTTAACCACAAGCCTACGACTGACCCGTTTGCTGCTTTGTAATAGTGGTGCTCTTTCTTGGCATGAAATTATACTGCTGCTCACAAATAGTCACTGATTGTCTAAGCCTAGCTTCAACAACTCTCTCCCGAATCTTCATTAACTTTATGCCCCTGTAATTTCTACAACTTTTGCACATCTTATAAATGAGTACAAACACACTTTCCCTTCATTCCTCAGGCTTAATTTTATTCTACCGGTATGTCATCTGTTCTGACTGCTTTTCCTTCTTCATCCTGTTCAAAGCTGTCCTTACTTCATCTCTGCCAATCTTTGCTACCTCCTGTTCAACATTTTCTCTGCCTACCACTTTTCTTTCCCTGTCATTTTTCCCATTTATCAGCTCTGCAAAATACTGCTTCCATCTTTCTCTCACCCTCTCCTCACCTGTCAGTACATTTTCATTTCTATCCTTGATCACACTGACATGTTGCACATCATTTTCCGCTCTATCTCTCTGCCTTGCAAAGTTGTACTCCTTCTATACTTTCTAACTGTTTAACCTCTTGTACAACTTATCATAGGCATTCTGCTTGGGATTTGCTACCTCCCTCGTTTCATACTCTTTATCTCTTTATACTCCTGCTTACTCTCTTCAGTCCTCTCCCTGTCCTATTTCTTCTTTGCCAACCTCTTGCTCTGAATAACCTCCCGCACTCTGACACTCATTTTCCCTCAACAACACACTTTGCATAGTCCTTCTTCAGAACCACCCCAACTTAATTCCTCTTCCTATCCACACTATGATAAAACAGTTTTAAACCTGCACTAATGCATCGAGCCTTGCTCCCTATCCACTTTGTCTGCTGCACACACAAAATATGTACCTTTCTTCTCACCATCATATCAGACAGTTCTCTACCTTTCCTGTCATTGTCCCTACATTCAGGGCTGCTACCCTTAGTCCTCCACTCTTGACTTTCCTGTTCTCTCTGTTTTCTCACACGCTTCCCTCCTCCTCGTCTTCGGCAAACAGTAATCGCATACTTTATGTGGCAAATGTTTTATACTGGATGCCCTTTCTGACATAACCCTCACCATTTACCCGGGCTTGGGACTGGCACTAGAAATACACTGGCTTGTGCTCTCTAATGGTTGGTTTAAGTTCCAATTGTTGATTTGAAAAAAAAAAAAAAAACATGGCCTTTTTGTTTTTGATATAGGATTCAATCTGATTTTTGATAGTCAATTAAAAAATTAAAGAACAAGTGATACATGGATTCATACAGTATTTCTAAAAATCTGTTAGTTTTATTTTCCTGTTAACATGTCCCTCTTTGCAAAATATTTGGACATCCCTGTCATAGGTTATGGAAAAGGATGCGTGGCTATGCAGAGGCTATAGAGTAGCTTCAGCATTAAAGCTTAATTTGGCTTTTAATTTAACTGTTTAGCTGATTTTTAATATCCTAAATATTTCTTGTTGTACATAAGATGGTTTTTTTTTCTGTAAATTGGGATGCCAAGAATGGACCACATAGAAGGTCAACAGCAGTAACAGACAGTGAGGATGGAGCACACAGCAGCTCAGCAGAAGTAACAGACATGGAGGATGGAGCACACAGCAGGTCAACAGCAGTAACAGACAGTGAGGATGGAGCACACAGCAGCTTAGCAGACGTAACAGACAGGGAGGATGGATCTCACATCAGCTCAGCAGACGTAACAGACAGGGAGGATGGAGCTCACAGCAGGTCAGCAGCAGTAACACACAGGGGGGATGGAGCACACAGCAGGTCAACAGCAGTAACAGACAGGATGGATGGCTCACACAGCAGGTCAACAGCAGTAACAGACAGGGAGGATGGAGCACACAGCAGGTCAACAGCAGTAACAGACAGGGAGGATGGCTCACACAGCAGGTCAATAGCAGGAACAGACAGGGAGGATGGCTCACACAGCAGATAGCAGTAGTAACAGACAGGGAGGATGCATTTTTATTTTATAGACATGTTTTCATGACTGCACTGTTTAATTTTATATGCACGTACTGTTCGTCTGCTTCTTCTTTAGTGCTATTTTTTAGGTAGGTGGCGCTGCAACACGCACTGGTTATAAAACACAATATTCTAGAACCACTAGAAAAAGAACGTAACCCGGAAGTGGTTGTGGTTCTATCAAGGCTAAAAACAATCTAAGATAGCGTCTGTCAGGTGGTGAATATGGCAGGAATAACATTTTGGATAACAGTGCGTATTTCCGGTTGTGTGTGAGTTTAGTGGAAATCGGAGACTCGTATTAAAATCCTAGAAGTGCTTTATTAAAAGTGTTAAAGTGTAAACGTGATGGCGGAGGGGTTTGATCGTTCTCCCCGTGGGAGGGTAAACGGGCCCGGGCAGGGAGAGAGCGGCAGACCGCGAGAGCCGGAGTTGGCGGACGGAGAGGCTTTATTCAGTCACTGTCAGCCGCTCAGACAACCACGGACTCCAGTACCGAACAACGAACGATCCGGTACCGTCTGATACACACATCGCACCTGAAATAATAATTTAGAAAATTCACAGTGGCGCAGTGGTACTGCTGTCGCCTCACAGCAAGAAGGACCCCTGGGAAATCTCTCTTTCTCTCTCTCTCTCTCTCCGTGTTTCTGTGGATTTGACATTTTTCTCTAATAGTTACCTAGTGAATAGTTAGCTACCGATTACTACCGTAACAGCTAAATATTGCTGGAGAGGCGTAGAGATTATTAAAAATGACGATATGACACTTGAAATGTACTGTATATCTGAGTTCCTCCTATTTTTCTTCACAATCACTGAGATGTTGCTACACACTTGGAGTGCTGTGGTCAGTTGAGTTATTAATTTTTAAATACATGCCCATGTCTATACAGGAATTCACTCTGACAATGATGATCAGAAAAAAAAAACATTAGGAGTCATTAGGAGCACAGTATTGTCTTCAGATCTCTGAGACAGGACTAAGCACAGATCTGGAGAAAATAACAGAAACATTTGTGCGCAGGAAGTTCTTAAGAGCACAGTGACCTCCAAAATTCTAACATGGATGAAGTTTGGCAGTGCCAGGCTCTTACAAGAACTGGTCTGTACAGGATACTGGGGAAAGGGGTCTTTGGTAAAAGAGGTGATCAAGAGCCCCTATTTGGATACAGTCTAATCTAATAGTGAGCATGTGCTGTGTAATCTAAACACTGGACCTAACTTGTATTAAACTTTTGGCGATGTATTCATTATTGCTGCAATGAGACATGCCTCAGTTCTGTATGTGTGTGTTTCGGCAGATGGCAGGAGTGTGTCCTCATCATCATCCAGCTCCTCTGTCAGTCCCAGTAGCAGTGCAGCAGCAGTAAAGCCTGAGCCTGGACAGAATGCAGAGTCCAAACTATCAGCCCATGCCCCAGAATTCATCCCCACCACATACACACCTGTCCAGGTGAGACTTCCCGGTCTGCTTCTGTCCATGAGATTTGCAAAACAGTGTTGGGTCAAACTGTTAGCTATGGCACATCCACATTAAATACTGAGAGAAGAGAAAACTTTCAGCAACAAGGCACACTGTAAAGCAGAACCTTCAAAGTGTCACGCTATCATGTTTAAATTATAGACGATAATGACTTATTGCAACTTAGTTTTAGTGCTGGTTTACTGTGAACTGCAGACACTGTACAATTACAATCGTATGTCACTGTGTATGTCTATAATAAGAGCAGGGGCTGGAAGTGTCTCTGTGTACATAAGCAGGCTTTATAGTTTCTTGGATTTTTAAGTATTACTGTAGCTGACTGTGTGTTTCTATATGTGTTTTGAATGCTAAAGTATGACGTGTACGAGGACGACTCCTATGACAGTTATTACCCCGAGTGGACCCTGGCAGATCTGGTGCAGGACATTCTTTGTCACTTGAACTCGTCCCCGGGTTCCTTCGAGACAGACATTGAGAACATCACGTACACACTGAACAACTGGGTCAACACAGAGGAGACACTGAAGGAGCTGGTGGAGCTCATCTTCACACAGGTGTTCACCAAAAACACTATTCCACCCATGAGGTCACTACTTATTTGTTTTTTGAAACTAAAAACACATTCTTACTTTCAATATAATGTAGATGCAGGATGCATCTCACACACACTCACATAAACACACACATATGGTAAGCACATATGCATGTTTTTTGAATAAAATTAAATACAAACTTTTTCACATTCAATAATTTATGAACATTGAAAATCTTATTCCCCTGAATAGGATGGAGTGCATGTATATATTGATAAGAAATTGGATTGATGGATGGATAGACTAAATTAAAAAAGAGAGTAAAGGTGTGTGTAGTTGTAGCTTACACGTGTGTGTGTGTATGTGTGTGTGTTAAAGTCCACGTCCATGCCCAACTTCGCATACACCGGCGCTCGACTCTGTAACTTCCTGTCTCATAATCTCATACTGACTCTGTCTACCGGAACTTTTCGCCAGCTACTTCTCCAACGGTAAATGAGCTGTTAGCATAATTTATTATTTTAGTGTGTGTATAAATATTGTGAGTCACAAGTGTGTAAATGTGTGTTTGTGTGTATAATATATGTAATGTGTGTAGATGTCAGACCGAGTTTGAACAGAGGCAGCAGGCACTGAAGGGTGATGAGGAAACTCAGAAGAGATTTCACGCATATGTTCTGTTTCTGGGAGAACTATACCTCAACCTTGAGGTGTGTATATACACACATACATTTTATTTGTGGTTCCATTCAATATGTAAAATTATCAGCAGACAAAATATTTTAAAAAAGAAATACCATCATGTTATTCTTTGGTAGTTCATTCAGTAAATGCACATCTACTTCAAGCCTGAAATATCACTTACATTTTTTTGCACGGACCGCAAACCTGGGAGTCCATACTAACACAACGCCGGATGCTAAACCTCAGACTCTTTAAGCCACAATGTAGCAGGATTTAAAACTAAGCAAATTTACCTGTGACTATGTACTTTCACGCCAAACGTACGTGCGTGATTAATTTAGATGTTAATTATATTTTATATATAAAGCTTGTTGACCGATGGACAAAGTGTATTGAAAAGCAGAATGATTGTCAAATAAATTTTTAACTCGCCCTCGTAAAACTCTCTACAACACGTTTAATTTCTAATGTCTCCACTTGGGGTGGCACAGAGGCATAGTGGGATCGGGCGACCTGGGAAATTTCTGTATGGAGCTTGCATGTTCTCCCCTTGTTTATGCGGGTTTTCTCAGAGTACTTCAGTTTTTTCCTGCGATTCAAAGAGATGCATGCTAGGTTAATTGGTGTTTTTAAGTGACCGTTAGTGTGTGAATGTGTGTGACAGTTTGTGTATGTGCCCACCGATTGGCCTTACAATTGATGCGCTGTCCAGAATTTCCGTGCGGGCACCGGGTGTCCCATGACCCCTTGTGGATTAAGCATGAGAAAATGAATGAATGTCTCCACTCCTCTAAAAATGTTATCACTGCAGAAACATATCTCACGACTTTTTCAGTTTCACTTCCTGCCACTCTCTCTTTTTCGCCTTTTCCTCTCTCCCTCTCTCTCTCTCTCTCTCTCTCTCTCTCACTGTCAGTTGAGGAGTGGGAAGGGTGTATCTCGGGCAGACGTTCTCCTTTCTGCATTGAAGGACCTGATGGATTCGCTCTTCTCGCAACCCACAGACAGGAACCTTATTTGTGCGATCAAACTTCTGAAGGTAAAAAACACAGACAATGCCCTCACCTTACTGTAGGTCAAATGGCCAAACAACTGACACAGCCTCATACAGACCTCGGTGTGTATAAATGTAATCATTATATCTCTGCACACCTGTGAGGTTTAAACCCTTTTCCACATGTTTACTGTGTGTATGTGTGTGTGTGTGTTTAGCTCACAGGTTCAGTTCTGGAGGATGCGTGGAAGCAGAGCGGAAAATCCCACATGGACGAGTTGATCCATAAAATCGAGGGCATTTTACTGGATGCACAGTGTGGCCGGTGAGTGTGGTCACCACACACAGTTATACAGTACCAGTCAAAAGTTTGGAAAACCTTCTTATTCAGTGTTTTTATTTTTTTTTCCTACACTGTAAATTCAGACTGAAGTCATTCAGACTATGCAGGAACACATAAGGAATCGTGTAGTAAATTAAAAGTGTTAAACAAAACAAAATTTTTTTAGATTTTAGATTTTTTAAAGTAAGCTCCTTTTGCTTTGGTTACAGCTGTGCACACCCTTGACATTCTCTCAATCAGCTTCATGAGATCAAAACAGTCTTAAAGAAGTCCAGGTACAGTTCATACCAAACCATCATCTGAAGCAACACTCCTTCACCCTTTCTTGGTCAGATAGCCCTTTTATATCTTGGAGGTGTTGAAAAACAAATGATTTTTCCCACTAAGGGCGAACCTGATGGGATGGCATGTCGTTTCACAATGCTGTGGTAGCCATGCTGGTTGAGTGTGCCTTGGATTTTGAATAAATCACCAACAGTGTCATCAGCAAAGCACCCCATACCATCACACTTTCTCCTATATATTTCACACTGGGAACAACACGACTAGGAACCATGTGCCCACCTTTTCTGTCTTACAAAGACATGGCGTTTGGAACCAAAAATCTCAAATTTGGACTCATCAAACCAAAGAAAAGATTTCACTGGTTTGATGTCTATTTCTTGTGTTCCTTGGCCCAAGCCATTCTTTTCTTCTTGTTCTTCCTTAGATGTGGCATCATTGCAGTAATTTAGCCATAAAGTCCAGATTCACGCAGTCTTGTCTGAACAGTTGATTTTTAGATGTTTGTGCTACTTTAACTCTCTGAAGCATTCAGGTAGGCTCTTATCTGGGGTGCAGTTAACTTGTAGTTTCTGAAGCTAGTAACTCTGATGAATGTTTCCTGTGCAACAGAGGTAAATCTTAGTATTCCATTCCTGGGGTGGTCCTGATGCGAGCCAGTTTTATCATAACATTTGATGGTCCTTGCGACTGCACATGAGGATACTTTCGAAGTTCTTGACATTTTTCGGATTGACTAACCTTTATTTCTTAATATTATTCACTGTCTAATGTTATTCACTATCTACCTTTTTACAACAAAACTGATAGTCTCAAACACGCTAAAAGGGCAGGGCATTCAAGAAATTATCTCTTGACAAGGCACAGCTGTTAACTGAAAGCGATTCCAGGTGAATACCCCAAGAAGCTGATTGAAACTGTAATCAAAGCAAAATGTGCCTACTTTGAAGAATCCTTTATGTGTTCCTTCATAATCTGTCAAATTTTGACTGGTACTGTATATATAAAAACACTTTGCCATGCAGCTATTGCTCCTATAATCTTTGTTAATATTGGTTTTATATGGTGTGTGTTTATTTAGGGATGTGCGACAGATGTTGTTGAAGCTTGTGGAGTTGAGATCAAGTGACTGGGGTAGAGTTCTTGCAGCAGCAGCGTACAATGAGGCCACGCCCGAGAACGACCCCAATTACTACATGGTAACCACACATCATCAACATACACACATTCAAACGCGCTCAACTTTATTTAGAATAGCAGTTTAAATAAACTAAGTATCAATTTCTTTCCCAGCACAGTTCATCGAGTTACACATTTGTCTCTCTCTTTTTCAGAATGAACCCACCTTCTTCACAGCAGATGGAACTCCATTTACAGCTGCTGACCCAGGTGTGTTTGCATGCGTATGTGTGTCTGTCTCTGTCTTGGTTCACGTGTGTATTTATTCACACTCGAACTGTGTATATTTCAGAATACTCAGAGAAATACCAGGAGATTTTAGAGCAAGAGGATTATTTCCCAGATTTCTACGAGGAGAATGGACACGAAGAGTGAGTCTTCCTTCCCCTTTCTCACTAAATCTGTATCACTATTTCTTCATTTTCTTTCGGCTTTTCTTTTTTTTCATTATTTTATTTATAGACAGAGACACAAACAGATATAAAGGCATAAAATACAAAATAGCTTGAGTAACATAACCTTGTCTGGTAGGCAAATAACATAAATATGGGTCCCGATTTTCAAACTAAAACAAAGGCGGAGAAAACAAAGGAAGGAGGGGGTAGGTACTCATTCCAGAGATAAAAAGGACAATGATGCAATATATAAAAGGAAATGCCATTTATTATTAAAGCTAGTGATGCGGCCGTTAGAGGTTGCCAGATTTTTTTTTTCACTTTCATTGCTTGTAACATATCCCTAAGCCAAAATTCCAAAAACGCAGGGTACAGCAGCTGGCTATCAGTGAAGTAAAGGCTAATATCCCGGACTGCATAGCTGTCAGTTGAGAGAGATTTGTAGAATATATAAATATGGCAAGGGAAACATCAGTGAGAGTTCAGTGAGACAATCAAAAAAAATGTTCCAAAAAGTAGTTAATGAGGGGCAAAAATAAAACATGTGATTCAGGTCACAAGGGGAACCGCCACATCTGTTACAGCAGTCACCTACTGACAATGGGTGGAATTTAGATAATTGTGACTTTGATCGATGTGCTCTATGTAAAACCCCGAACTATAAAAATTTAAGTCTGACACAAGGTACAACTGTACTTATGGTTTTTATCGCTCCCCCTCCACAAGTCATCTGTAATCTTGATCCCCAACTCTCGCTTCCACATACTTTTAAGGAACGTAATCTCATCAAATGTCATGATCTGTGAGTAAGAAAAGAAATAAGAGAGATTTCTGCAAAGGGTTCAAATCAAGCAAAGGTTCCCAAGGCTGAGATACAACACAAGTATTATATGAAGGAAATAATGTGAATAAGCAGTAAGAGTTAATAATGAAAAAAATGAGATGAAGGCAACTGAAAGTCAGACTGTAACTGAGCAAAGCTCGCTTAAAAAAAAAATCACAAAAGGACACAAGGCCACGGTTATGCCAGTATTGAAAACTGTGTCTGTACGGCGAGGAACAAACTAAAATAGGTAGTATAGAATGAGATAAAAAACTTAAAGTGCTACCTTAATTGATACCAGATACAACATGTAGCTCTGACAACTGGGTTATTTACTTTACCTACCAGAGACCGTGGAAAAGATGTGAAAATAAGGGCAGGAATTGAAGATCTAACCACAGATGAGTGTTCTAATTTACACCATAGTAGATCAAGATTCTTGATCCAAAGAAGAATTCTATGAACATGTACAGACCAATAGTAAGAGCGGAAATTTGGGAGAGCCAGTCCACATTTTTGCGATAGGGACAATCCAATTCTTGGTGATTTGTCATCCCAGATAAAGTCAGTAATCAGTTTGTCTAACTCCTTAAAGAACTTATTTGGAAGAACCACTGGGAAAGTTTTTGAAATAAAAAAATAATAATTAGGTAATACATTCATTTTCACTGTGTTGACCCTGGCAATCATGGACAGTGGAAGGGCTCTCCACTTTAAAAGATCTCCCTTTAATTTCAATATTAAAGGATCAAAATGACTTTGAATCGTGGCTTCTAGTGAATCAGTAACAAAACACCTAAATATCGGAAACCATCATCTGAAAAGTGGAAACAAATTTGCGTTCTAACCATAGAACCATAGCCATTTTTAAACAGTAATTAGAAATAGTACTTGGGGGGGGGAGAGAAAAGAAAGAAATGAAGATATAGAATAAAATAAAAATTATATACAAGTAGGAAACACACACCCATAAAGCCTATCCCACTGAACACCGAACGCACCCACCCATTATATTAACTATAAACAAATGTTTAAGAAAGCTCACACACAGCGCTAGATACAGGATACAGTAGACCATAATGTACACCGTCCATTGAACGTAGTGTATTTCGCACTCTATTGAATTCTGCTTGTGCCTTAGCGGATTTCACAGTAAAATTTGGGAAAACTGACAGTGTCATGCCTGAGTGGGTCTTTCGGGGTTTTCGGCTTTGGGGCCAGTGAGCTTGATCAATACGCGGCGGATCAGATAACTGAAGGCAGCTTTAGGCAGCATAGATACATTAGACGTGTAGACAGAGTAAAAGATCTGTTCTCCAGAATTCCAATAATGCGACTATTCTGTCTTTGTGATTCTAAATATTCACACTTGGCCTCCAAATCAGCAACAGTCCTGGCCAATGTAGCGACATTAGACTGAAGTTCTGACACATCATACGTACATGCTGAAAGTGATCGCTCCACTCCATCCACAGTGGTCTGAAGAGTCGCAACCTCAGATTTTAAATTATCAAAATCCCGAATTAAAAACGTCTTTAACGCCAAGAGATCTAAATATTAGAGTAATGTTCATTACCCTCATAGATTTTAGTCATTACAGCACAACCAATTTCAGACCTCAAAGCCACAATGTCCGAGGTCGAAGCAGGATCGGGGGCGCACTCGAAGGGCTCGATATGCCACTAGAATGCGGTGAGGCAGCACAAGGTTTAGGCCGTGTTGTGGATTGCGTTAGTCCGCCAGTTTTAACCGACTTGGGCGGCATGCATGCAGCGTAAAATTGAACACAATAGTAAGTGCAAATACAATGATGTATTAGGAAACGAATGGAGACCCTCCACCACGTAAAATAATCTAATTTAACGGAGGTTTTACAGAGCCCTAAAAAAACACAGCTACTCCATACATAAGCAAACCAGAAGTCCCTTTTTCTTTTTATATATTTTCATAAAACTACATCCAGCCATAGTGAACTAATTTGACCCTTGTGGCTTACCATATGGGCAGAACTCAAATGCAGGAAGTTTAACATTTATGCTATAAATACATTATAGTAATCCATGTGTATCAGGTCAGATTACTTTGTCGTCTGGGATCCGATTAGTATGGGCTAGTATCGGTCTGATAACTGTTTAGTTATTTACACAAGACTACGATGTAGACTAGTGATGTGTATGCTATTAAATTAGCATTAGCTGTGGCCTTGTACTGGATATTCCTGTAGCACAGTTTAAACGCACACTGTCCAGCAGATGTTGCTAGGGTCATATAAAGTATCCTGACAGGTTTTCCCTCCTCATTTAGATAAATTCTCCAGTGTTAAGTAAACAGGAAGTGTTTTTACCCCAGGTTTCCTGATGTAAGTGCACTATTTTATAGCAGTTTTATATATATATATATATATATATATATATATATATATATCCTAGATCTAACTAAGTGAAAAAAATTTCACTTTGTTCTGTGCAAATTTGAATGTGCTGACGACAAAATCACACAAAAATCAAATGTATTGACTAATTGAGGCCTGGATTTGGAGTCGCACACAAAATTAAAGTGGAAAAACACCCTAAGGCTGATAAAATGCTTCAATGTAATGTCCTTAAAACAAGTCAAAATGGGGGATCTCCTCCCAGACCTGGACTAAAGCATCCAACGTTGGTGGATGGAGCGAGACATGATGTCCCAGATGTGCTCAATCGGATTCAGGTCTGGGAAACGGACAGGCCAGTCCATAGCCTCAATGCCTTCATCTTGCAGGAACTGCTGACACACTCCAGCCACATGAGGTCTAGCATTGTACTGCATTAGGAGGAACCCAGGGCCAACCTCACCAGCATATGGTCTCACAAGGGGTCTGAGGATCTCATCTCGGTACC
>JAOUQV010349737.1:0-10198 GCA_028565295.1 Aspidoras spilotus
AGAAGATGCAGGGGACAGAGTGAGGTGGAAAAGGTTGACACGCTGTGGCGACCCCTGATAAAAGGGAGAGGCCAAAAAGAAGAAGAGATAGATAGATAGATAGATACACACACATACATACATTTTTGTGATGAATTCATGCAGTATTATAATTGTCTCATATTTTATTTAATGGCTCTAATCCAGAGAGTGTAATTCAATTTCACAAGACACATCAATTATTCAGAGAAGTGTGTGTGTGTGGAGTTCGGCTAGAATTTCTGTCCGAAACGACGCTTATATATAAATACACATCCGCAGAACATAGCTTCTGTACAGCACTGTGTTTATCATTTGCAACATCTTCTTTTGTTCTCTAACACATTACATTTCTCTCTCTCTGCATCCCTTCTCTCTATGCCCCTCTCTATTTCTTTCTTTTCTTTATCTAGTAAACATGTATATCTCCTTATTTCTCATTCATTTAATCTCTAATGAGCAAGCCGGATTGTGACGGTAGCAAATAAATATACATTTACATGTTTAACAATGTTAATAAAAAGAAACCTGGAAAGGAACCAGTCTCAAAAGAGTATCCTATCCTCATGTGTGTGATAACAGACTAAACAGTCTGTGTGTGCAAGTCTACAGGACGTTGCAAGCAGTCTCAGCCACGCCGTATGACATAAGCCCCCATCGGAAGTTGACCACCAGGGCAGAACAGACAGGTGTAAGAGATGAGGTCAGGATAGCACAGCAGAAGAAAGAGAAATAATTAGGTATGATCATAGCAATATAGCAGGATATATGGATATACTCACTGGAGCAGCATAAATAAAAGGGAGTTCCATAAGGTAACACAGACATGAGACATAATCCAGCCAGCCACTCCACCACCAACACACCTGAGTGAATGTGTGAAAGTGTGGGGGGCAGGGGGTAGATGACATCCAAAAGACTTTAATGCCCATGAACTCTCCAGATCTCCACCTTTACCCAAGAGGAACTATAACTATTGACTGAATGCTTTACTAAACAAACACTTCTTACACCTAGACTGAAACATGAAGACTAACTGTGAGGTTAAGACGTTTGTAACATTCATGCAGTTTTCATTTACAAAAATAAAACATGATTTTGCTGATTTTAGACTCGGCTCCTTAACCTTCTTTTGCTTTGACTTTAGTATAAAACCGTCTGTAAGAGAGTGCACAAAATGAATGAATGACTTAAATTTGAATTATGCTATAAATAATGAAAATGAATAGCATACAAATAAAAACCATTATATTTGATATCTTTTCTGTTTAATGACTTCTGGTTTTGTTGAATTTTCTGTAGGTGCATTTGGAAGTGCACCGGTGTTTGGAAGTCCTCCGTCTTTTGGAGGATCTCCGGCATTTGGAGGTCAGGCTACGTTCGGCTCGACTCCAGCATTTACCAGTCCACTAAACTCCAGTCCCGGGAAAGTATTCGGAGAGGGAACATCAGCGGCCAGCGTCGGAGGATTTGGGTACATGCTGCACCTCACATTGGAGTATTTATTTATACAGGACATTTCATTTATAAACGAAATATTTTAGTATTAATCACGATGCACTGGTGCTAAAAGTAAACGAGATTTGTCAATCTACAGTAATGCTTCTGTTGTTCTTTATTTTTCCTTTTTATTCATACTTCCATTTTTAGTTTTATCTTTTTACGTGCCAGTCCACACATCCAGCTTATATATCCAATCATCATTATCTTATAAATTCCTTCCTTATGTTCATTTCTATCTCCCATCTCTGCTTCTAGCCTTACTCTCCTTAATTTTTTTCCATGTCCATTTAATCTCTTTGCATTTGTTTACTTATTTAATCCATGAATTCTCCTGTGGGGACCCGCGGTAGAATGGGTCTTTAGCTCTTCCCCAGGCTGCTCGTAAGAGGCGAGCAAAGGGGTGCCTTGTTTGCCATGCAGTGCGACCTGTGTCGGCGGAAAAAGGAATTCTGGCGTTTGAGGGGACTGGTGGCTTAGGCTGCCAAGTCTTCAACATAACACTTTGGCTCCAACTTCATCTAGACGGGCGGTTGGAGTGGCCCGCTTCAAACAATCGGCCGGTTAGGACTTACCTCGGAGTTTCTCTAGAAGGCGCTGGCTGAGGGTCAGTTGGGTAGCTTTAGAACATCTAATGTCTGCCTTAGTATACCGTTTATATAGCCCCGGTGCAGAGCTGCTGGATTTCCGCGGCATGTCGCACCCCCAAGTTTGGCTCATAGGTGGGTGGGGAGTAACAACATTTAAACGGAAATTTGTAGATATGAGTAAGACCCGTTATCATTTTATTGATGGATGTATTGATAATTGGCAGAGGTTCATCCTTTTGGAATCGCTAACACTCGTCTATCCTTTGTCCAAACTTTTATTTGCAATTCAAAAGGCAGTCCACGGCATTGCCGGCACAGTTAGGAATGTGAGGGTTCAGATCGGGGCAAATCTTAGTTGAATGTGACAAGGTTACCCAGGTTGATTATTTACTTTGTATCTTTGTGGGTGTAAAATTTAGAGCTCATTTACATCCCATCTTAAACAGCTGCAGGGGTGTAATTTCCACTAAAGAGCTAGAAGGGATGGGTGAAGCAGAATTTTATATGCTACAAGTGTGGTGAGGAAGATCATGGACCTGGATGTCAAAAGCCACCAAAATGTGTGAATTGTGATGGCTCTCATAGTTCTGCAGCCAAACACTGTCCAGTATGGCAAAAGAAAAAGGAAATACAAAATGTTAGACATCAGCAAAAGTCCGCAAAGAAACCAAAGATTGAAAACGTAGTCCGAAAGACAGATGCAGCCGAAACAAGAGGCAAGACAAAAAAAAAACAGACACTCAAGTTTCGACAACCCTAGACAACAACAAAAGGAAAGATGCTGTAAAAGACGTTGACATGTCAGAAGCCTTAAAGCCCAAATCTCACAGTCCATCCTCAAAAAATAGACAACGAACCAAACGTAATGGCTATATAATGGCTAATATTATGATAATTAATGGAACTGTCGAGGTCTCTGAGCTAACTTGGAGGAGATTCAATGTCTGATAGCGGAAATAGACCCCATTTGCCTACAAGAAATCAAGGTAAATACAGCTTTCTTTCCCCATATAAAGGGCTACTCAACTCACTCTGGTCTAGGCCCTCACAATGCACAGGGAGGCACAGCTATCTTTGTTAAGGACAATATCATCCACAGTTAAATTTTACTGACTTCCAATACCCAGGCCACTGCTATACGTATTTCCCTTCACAAGACTATGACCATATGTTCTGTTTATCTTCCTCCTGAATGTAAATGCTTGAGCCTGGATTTGAACAATCTTATCGAACAGTTACTCTCTCCCATTCTCATGCTGAGAGATTTCAATGCCCACAGCCCTATATAGGGCAGTGTCAGTACAAATATTAAAGGCAGATTGGTGGAGCAACTGCTTACTTCAAGCAGCATGTGCTTATTAATTACAGGTTCCAATACATACCTTCACCCAGGACACGAGGTATATTCCGCTATTGATCTGTCCTTGTGTTCTCAAGAGATTTATACTGACATGACCTGGCAAAGAGGGGACAAGCTTGATCTGGCTGCAAATAACTCTATAAAGCAGTTTTCAGGCATCCTTCTCCGCTCTGCAGAAGAGTCAATTATTGGCAATAAACACCACAAATGATTCTGCAATGGATCCTGATCTCATCCATTACCAATTTCTTAAACACCTCTCCCATTAGTCTCTCTTATGCTGTCTCTCTGGTCGGCAGGGAAATTCCCTGAGTTTTGGAAGGAATCTAAGGTCCTTCCTTTTGTTAAAACAGTTATCGGCTAATTGCACTTACAAGCTGCCTGGGTAAGACTGTTGAACAACTGGTGAATTAGAGACTGGTGTGGTTCCTAGAGACAAAACATTTTTTTGGTTTCAGGAAGGGTAGGAGTACAGAGGATCAATAACTGCCTTTTCAGAGTGATAGTAAATGACACCCATTCTGAACTACACTGTCAAGAACAGGGCGTGCCACAAGGTGAAGATTTGTCTGTAACCCTTTTTAATATAAAAAAATCAATTGTATTTCCGAAAGCCCAAAGATCTTAGCAAATATCACATGGGGTGCGAATCTACGACTTTTGAAACACCACTGCTCTCATCTTGTCCCGTTTTGATTTTGGTAGTACAGTTTAGGCAACTGCCAGACCATCCTGAAACCTCTAAATACAGTCCATCACCAAGGCCTCAGGATTAAATTGGGTGCCTGCTCCCTGTATGTTGAAGAAACCGAACATAATACAAACCCAGTCAATATTATCAAAGCATGATGTCACCACTTGACCACCTGTCCTTATATGACACGGTCATATAAGGTTTTTTTTAAAACACAGGTTAATATTTACAGACAGATCAAAATGGAAACTCACGTAGGGTAGTGCTTTATCACCACTGATCATTGTCACATCATCCACCTCCTACTTTATGCCTCAATATACATGGCGGAGGCTTATGCCCTCCTCCTGGCTGCCAGCTATATATGTACCAATTCCTTCAAACAATATGTGATCTGTTCAGACTCAATGTCCTCTATACAAGCTGTAGAATCTTTGAACACGGTCCGCCCAGTTATCCACGAACTACTAGCCACAGACAGAGAACTCAACAGCTGGGGTTTCTCCATTTTCTATTGCTGGGTTCCTGGTCATAGTGGCATTGAGGGTAATGTAAAAGCAGATATATTGGCAAGAGAAGCAAGAAACAATGAAATATGTTTAGTTTACTGATGCCTACTGTCTAGTCGGAAGTTTTCTGTAGAAGAGATGAATGTCCATACATATGCTATGCTTTTTTTTATCCATTCTTGAATTTTTCCTCCTGTTTATCCATCCATCTTGTCTTTCTTTCATTCCACCATCTATCCATTGCTTCCTACTTTTTAATGATTCTTTTTTTTATATAATTTTTTCAGTGAATCCACTTATCCATTTTTCCTACATCATGCAGATTTTTGTTTCTCTTTTCATTCTTTCCTTCATCCTTTCTATCCATCTGTTATTTCCATCCTTTTCATCTTTCCCTTCTTTCCCGTCCATCTTCTCTTTAACCCTGGAGGTTATTCTTTAAGCATTCTGTTACTGACTGGAGTCCATCTGTTGCTATGCTTAATGTATTTGCCCCTCAACTAACCCACACCCACCCCTACATGCTCTGCCCCCTGTATTTCCTCCATCCATTAATGGAAAATTAGCAAGGCACATGCAGAAACTTTAGCACAACCATAGCTAAACAGTAGCTAGTAGTTGACTTTTATCTGGGTCCATGCTGGAGTGTTGTTGGCCCCATCGAGCCACTTGAGGATGGAGCATAAAACATCCATTCGTTCGTTTATCTATTCATTATTTCCAATCCATCTATCGACATTCATCTATTTTCCATTCTATCCATTTTTTTTATCTCTATTTTGAAATATGTCCCATTGTACCCATTTTTATCTGTTTTTTTCTACTTTATTCTGGCATTTTTTAGTTCATGCATCCAATTGTTTTATAAATGATAAAAGAAAGCAGAAGATGCAGGAGACAGAGTGAGGTGGAAAAGACTCTCACGCTGTGGCGACCCCTGATAAAAGGGAGAGGCCGGAAGATGATGATGATGATGATGATTGCATCCAATCGTTTTATAAATGATCAAATTAAAATTTTATAATTCACGCTAACATTTTTCAACCATCGGTTTTATTTTATCATTCTTTTATTATTTTTAAGAAAAATTGGGTAGGTTTTGGGCACATTTAATCATTTAATCATATTATTTACCATGTCTTTCAGATTTGCATCTCCTCCCAGCGGCCCCTCCTTTGGCAGTATGGCTGCTCAGAACAATGCTCCAACGTTCGGTGGTTTGGCTCAGCAGAACCCAGGATTTGTAAACCAGAGCAGTGGGTTCTCCGGATTCGGATCATCTGGGGGTGAGTTGACGCCTTCACGCCCAAGTTTTACACACCCAACTTTTATACTAAATTGGATAGATTTAATTCAGTACGGAATGAGTATACATTACTTAGTATATAAAACTTTAGTGTAAACTTGTATACTGCATTTTAATAGTGTTTTCCTATAAGGATTTTTTCACTTTGATGAATGTCTTTGTGTCTAGAATCCAAATCTCTGTGTCTTGCATTAATGTTCGAGAAAGAAGTTTGTTTATTAAACATTAAAACACCACAAAATGTGTTCCATAAATACACCAGTAAATTTCTAAAGATTTATTTATATTCCTTATATGCCAGCATAGAAAGCTATAAATGAGTGTCTAACAATGGCATCAATTAAACCCAAGCGCCTCCATTAAAGGTCTTCATTATTAAAATTTTATTAATCAATGTACAATCAAGATAAATGGATGGATTCATGGATGGACAAACCGCTAAATAGTTAAAAGTTTACTAATTGATGGATAGACAGGTGGATGGTTTGGTAGATATATGGGTAGATATCGATGGGTGATATCTAGATAGACAGGTAGGTGTTGGATATACAGGCATTTAGATATATGGGTAGGAGATAGATGGATTGACAGTTGTTTGATAGATGCATGCATTTTTAAATAATCACCAAATTGTCGACTAATGTCAAGTTTGTGTTGATTCTGTGGAAAAAAAAAAAAGAAAAGTATAAACATGGTCTATAAGACAAGGAGACATTTAAAAAACTTTGCAGTGATTATACGCTGCTAAAGCACAGCGATTTCTAATGAACACTGCCTTTTTCTAAAGTCGGGGTGAATGTGGGACACGGTGGTAATTTAACTGCATACACTATAATTAATTACTGTCTCACTTCTCACTGGTGCAACTCAGCATCTCTTATTTTAAACCAGCTTTTGTTTTGTTGAATACACGCGTGTGTGTGTGCGCGCTGGGTGTATGTTTGTGTGTGCACTGCGCCTGTGTGTGTGTGTGCTGCGCGCATATTCCTAGACATTGTTCAATGTAATTGTTTTAATTCTTTTTTTCTCTGTTTTTAAGGTTTTGGTGGATTTGGGAATGTGAATGCAAATGCTAATCAGTAAGTCAGTACATTTTAATATTCAGTAATCATTTAATATTCATGATGATGTAATTGTTATATACACACTGTATACTGCTTTAAATGTGCTATGTGATGGTTTTTATTTTTCCTTTAGATCATCTCAGACTTTTGCTGGTTGGAGAAGTTAATTGCTTAGAATTCCATTGTCGATTATTCTTTTTGGAAACAAGGATCAATGTTATCAATGTTATCAATGTTAAAGCAATCGGAATTACTCTAAAGTCAAACTGAATTCTGTTAATACTCAGTCTGCAGTCACATAGAACCCAGTGTTCATCAGATCACCAGATTCTGGTTGAAAGCCTAAAACTACACTTCAATAAAAGCTACTGAACCGCCATGTTTTTCATGATTACATCAACAATATTCTCCTTTAAGAGAATCTAACAAAATCTAACATTTTTTATAAAAGCACAATAAAACGCTAAGATTGCCAACCTTAGGGTCTCCAGTTATAATACAACCAAGAATCAAAAATGTTTGGATCTGCTGATGCCAGTGTATTTATTAAAACAACAAATAAAATGCCAACATTCCTTTTGAAAATGCCATCAGAAATTTTCATTCCTTATAGAAGCACATAGTCATCTTAAAATTCCAACATTTGTTGGAGTGCATTTACTGTACATACCTTTCAGTAGGCCAAAATATCTTAATTTTTTCAGATGGTATAATCTAATTTTCTGAGATAATGATTTTCATTGGCTGTAAGAAATAATCAACATTTAATTTTAACTTTTTTTTTATTTATTTAACTCTTTGATAATCTAATTGATTCTAATTTACTGAGATGCACCATCTTTTAAACTCCATCATTCTCTACTGTACACAGTCTTGTACAATGAAAATACCGACCAAGAATAAACACCTACATTTTCTATTGTTGTTCATTAAGACATCGTCAGAAACCAATATTCTTTATAGAAAGCCATGAATCTCATTAATAAACAAAATTCTTCATTAAAACTTCTTAAACACTAACATTCTCTAGTGAAAGCCGCCATACAGCAATAAAAATTCCACCTGTATTAAACAAATAAAGATGCTAATATTTTCCATTAAGCATTTAAACATCACTAATGTCTTAGGGGACAATAAAAAACATAAGACGCTTATAAAAGCAGCAAAACTCTTTAGAATTAAACTCTATAAACACCCAAAAGTCACTATTTCATTTTATCATACACCAATGAAATTACCACCAAAAACATACACATGCACGTGTTTTTCCATTAAAACATCATGAAGCACCAAGATTAACCTTAAATATGCACACGCAATCTATTATTCTGTCTTAAAACACCATCAATCTCCAATAAAGGCCACTAAACACACATCACAATGCAGACCTGCTGATGCAGGTTCTTTTCATTAAAGCATATTTAAACACCAGTATTGTTCTTGAAAATACTATCGAAAGCATCATCAATACTTCCTCAATCAATACTATTAACTTTGTTCATTTAATGCACTTTTAAACCCCACCATGCAGCTGGATAGCAGAGTGCACGTTACGTTTTAAAATCCAGGAGCATTAGTAATGGGTGCAACTCCCCCGGCTGCAACAACTGACAAGATCGGGATACTCCATTAGCTAATCTCTAAGCCACAGAGCCACATCTGTGTAGTAAAGAGACGTCGGACAACCCCGACCTTCTATATGGAGAATTTATTTATAGAAACGTTGTTCTTTAGACATTTTAATTTAATGTTTACTATTAACATCAGAGCTGCATGAGTCTCATTCATCAGATCTTAACTTCTGCACTTACTTTGACTTGTAACACACTGGTAACACAAAGTTTGCTATTACTTACTTTACAGAGGTGCCAGGAGTTTTTAAACCTTTTCTTGTAAGAGATTTTCTATATTTCTGTCTAGATTTTACCAAAAATATCAGATTTTCACACAAATCCTAAAAGTAGATAAAGAGAATGCAGTTAAACAAATGAGACAAATATTATATCTGGTCATTAAGTGAGAAAATGATCCAATATTACGTTTGTGAGTGGCAAAAGTATGCAAACCTTTACTTTTAAGTATCTGGTGTGAGCCCAGATTTGCATTTTAACCAGAAAGTTCTATGTCTCATCCAACCACAAAACATTCTTCCAGTAGACTTCTGGCTTGTCTATGTAATCTTAAGCAAACTGCAGATGAGCAGCAATGTTTTATTTGAAGAGCATCTGCTTTTTTTTTTTTTTTTTACTGAGATGCACCCCTGCCATGTTATGCATTGTTCTCCTGATGGTGGACTCATGAACAGTAGAGAGAGGCCTTCAGTTACCTAGAAGTTACCCTGGGTTTTTTTTTTTTACCTCTGTGACTGGAAGGGTAACAATGATCTTAAATGTCCTCCATTTGTACACAGTATGTCGTTCTGTGGATTGGTGGAGGTGATTTTGTAAAGTTTTCCAGTCTGATGAACATCAACAACATTTTCTTGTTCTTGCCATGATGCACGTCCACAAACATGTTGTGAAGAGCAGATTTTGTTAGATCACTTTTCCTTAAATAAAACGGTGTCTACTCAAAACCCATTCACTGAAAATACCAGACTCTAGTTTCACCTTCAAATGAACTGCCAACCTTAAAAGGTCATATACTTTTGCCATTCACAAATATTTAATATTTGATCAATTTCTATTTAAATAAATGGCTAATTATAAACTCATTTGTTTAACTGTGTTCTCTTTGTCTACTTTTAAGACGTGTGTAAAGATCTGATGATGTTTTATGTGATATTTCTGCAGAAATCTAGAAAATTAATTAGGTTTCACAAGGTTTCAGTTTCTGTTTGGTGACATTAATCTTACAACCTTCGTGGGGGTGTGTGTGTGTGTGGTTTGCTGTTTTTTTTTTTTTTTTTTTTTTTTTTTTCCCCAAAATGTCTTTAATTCTAAATTCAAGCATCTGGATGACTAAGTGTAATGGATCATGTCCCTCTCACTCACTTCTTATCTTTCCTTTAGTTAAAATTACCACGCGGCAAGTGGAGCTGCGGTGCTCAGAGCACATCATGTGACCCGGAGGCTTCATACCTCCCAGTGTTATGCTTCACATGTTTCATTATTCTTCAGTTTGTTTCATTATTCATTTATTCATTCATTTATTTTAG
>JAOUQV010349746.1:0-10197 GCA_028565295.1 Aspidoras spilotus
TGATTAAAGTGCGGCACCAGGTGTCTTCAATATAGAACCTTTTCACAATATTCTAATTTTCTGAGATACTGAATTTGGTTTTTTTATTAGTTGTCAGTTATAAATCATCAAATAAAAAGAAATAAAACTTGAAATATATCAGTCTGTTTGTAATGTATGCGTATAATATGCAAGTTTAACTTTTTCAATGGAATTATGGAAATAAATAAACGTTTTTTTTAATATTCTAATTTTATGACCAGCACCTGTATATAGATAGATGGATTCTGAAGACGGAGCTCTTAGGCAGAGGAAGGAGGAACAATAGGAGGTTTTTAGAAGTGGTGAGAAATGACATAAAATTGGTAGGTATGAAAGAGAAAGATACAGGGGACAGGGTTAGATATTTGAAAATGGCAATGGTGACAAATAAAATGTGGAAAGCTGTAATAAAAATACAAGATTCTTGCCTAGCCTTCCATGAACTGTTTTTAAAATGCCAGATTGTTCTGTCTCTGTCTCCTTTAAGTTGTTTGTCTGCATTATCAACATTAAATTAGCATTTACACATTACTTTCATGTTCTGGAGAGTCTTCACTATTACAAATTAAGCTTTATGGTGCCAAAAGTCTAGACTGTCATGAAATAAATGGGATACAATTTTTTTATTATACTGTTTCTGAGATGACAAATTGTCACATAACTGAATATGTTTTATTACTTTTAATGCATCTAGAAGTCTGCTTTCAGAAAAATTGATTAAACTATATTTTTTAATTTAAAGCAAGTCAAAGAGCAATGCGTCACTTAATATTTTTGGGCAGCAGCTGTTAAACCTGACTCATAGATAAGAATTTACAGTACATCGCATATGGATGATGTCTAGAGCAAACATATGGGAATCTGACAAAATGAAGGCTGCTGGGATTTGCATGTACAAAAAAACAACTGTGACAGTCACGACTACAGAAGAACTGTGTCAGATTTCCCAAGATGCTGCACAAATATGCTTTATGCCAAACATAACATGAGCAAAATGAACACAACATGGATTACAGGTCTGTTATTTAAAACAGCAATAAACAATGCAAGCATATTGCATTAATTTAACCAACTAGTTTCCATAACTTTTTACCACTTCAAAAAAAATGAAACCTTAAAAAATATGGGTTTGTAATGTGAGTTAGTTTGATAGGCGACCACAACAGTCTATAGTAGACATTTTCTCTCTGGGGACATTTTTTAAGGTGACAACAATCAGACAAAAACAAGAACATCAGCTTTTGATATAACGTAAGAGAAAACAGTGGCACAGTAGCAGGTAAGAGAACTACAGAAGAGGCAGAATCAGGTTGCAATAAAGAATGCAAAGCTTGGAGAGTGTTTTTAGGTAGATATTGAGTAATTAAATGCTTCCCATTTTGCCAGCAAAGTGAAGGATGGCAATGGACATGGTGGTGATGGTCAAATAACAAATATATGGAAAAGAAGCTGTTGAAGATCTCATGGATAAAAATAATGGCCACTGAGGAAGTCTATAAGATAGCCAGAACAGAAAAGGAGTTACTTAACTACATCAGATCCCGCAAGCTAGGTTACTACAGTCGTGTAATGATGCTCCCACATGACAGCAGTGAATGAAGCATAATGACAGGAATTGTGGAGGGAGTCAAAGTGTGGAAGACTTGGCGTTTTGTCTGTGTGTGTATGTATGAGACCATATTAGATTTAGCTTACATACAAGTGTGATTAGAATGTAGTTATGCATATGAATGCATATGATTCTTGAATAATCTGTAAAATTTCTCTGTCTAATGTCTCTGGATAATTTGACTGTCACACTTGCTTATTTTTGCAGCAAAACCCAGCAGACTTCTTTATGGTTTTAGAAAGTAGTCTGTTATGTTACAAGTTGCAATACAAGGACAGAAATATATTATATATTTTGGAACATGTGAGGATATTTTGCTAGAATTTTGCTGTGAATTTTGCATTTCTCATCTTTCACCTTTTAACTTCTGTTTACTATAGTTCTGCTGCTAACATTATTTTGGTAGTAAAACTGACATAATCCTTATTGGTCCCAATAAAATTGTTGGTGTGTGTCTGTGATATTCAACCTGTAATAAAAGTCACATCTTCCTTATTGTTCCTAATAAAACAAGTAATTTTACATATCTCTCTCTTTCTCTGTATCTCTCTCTAAAAGACTGAAAGCACCTGAAACTTTGAAAGTTTCGAAAGTTTGGCTCAGTACAGTGGATGAAGAATGTGCTTTTACACATTCATTAGTTTAGGTTGGATGGATTGATGGATGAATAGATAGAGAGTCAGATAGATGTTTTATCATAGCAGTCGTTACAAATATTAAATTACATACATGTATGTATGTGTGTGTGTTGTAGTGGTGATCGTTGTATAGAAGGGATGGCACTGTCCTGCTTACATATTACATGACACTACTGACTTCACAGAGAGCATGTTTCTTACTCAAATTCTTACAGCCTGTGAGCAAGGAAAGCTTCCTTTGGGAGTACTGTGTGAGGAAATGGCTGCAGCAGGCCTTTAGTAATGTCCCTCCAACAGACAGAGAGACAGAGATACAAACACTCAGGCAGAGTTCTACTCGGGCCATAGATTTATGAGGATGCACATTCCAAACTGCAGTGGATGATGTCTGTTTGTGTGTGTGTGTGTGAGATTCAAATCTATTCTACAGATTTACAGTACACAATTGACATTCTCTGCACGGTTACTGTCGTTAAATCACAGAAATGCATTTTAAGCAAAATATATGCTTGTTCACAGTGTCTTTTTAAATGACACCTGGAATAGGGTGTGGAAGTCGAATTCCAGGAACTTCTTACAGTCTATCAGTTTTCGAAACACAAACCAAACCTCAGTGTTGTTCTAGCAGCATTAATATTAAAAGTATAGAAAGACACCATTAGATATGATTTAAATGAAGACAAAACTGTATTATAGTCTTTCATTTTTTCATTCATTTTTTTCCGCTTAATTCACTCTGGGCACGGGCCAATTTGATGCCCACCCAAACAACTCTGGCACAAGGACAGGAACAACCCTAGATAAATTTGTTTTTTCCAAATTCTTATGCACACACAATTCGCCAAAAACACAATTCATTTACATGTGCACATACTGGATGTATAGGTCAGTAATAGGAAATCTGTTCATGTGGCAAATTCACAGAGACCAGACATAACATAATAGTCTAACAAGCAGAATGATTAAATGTGCAATTCCAAAAACACTTAAAGATGTGTTCATTTATGTTTGTAATATATGGACCACAATTAAGATATATATACAGGATATGTATCAGCCTGGAAAATTAAAAATATACATTGGTCTGACCACAGTACATGTTTCCTCCTGGTTGTGTTAGTGTTGCTTTTTTATAATCTCCAACAAATCTGCCTTCTCACATACTGTATATATTATATTTTTTATATAGATATCTTTTTCATTCTCTGTAAACACTAAAGATGGATGTAAGTAAAAAATCACTGTAGAGCAGCAGTTTCTGAAATACTCAGACCACCCCCTCAGTTGCATGTTAGTAAGTCCCCTTGACCACCTTTACAGGCCTAAATGCTTTGAGTGGCGGCCATGCAATTGGCTGATTAGATATTTGTTTTAACACGGTATTGAACAAGTGCACCTAATAAAGTGGCCAGTGAGTCTTAATCAGGGGTGAGCAAACCAAGGCGGCCATTGGATTTTTTATCCGGTGCGCCAAAGATTTGTAAAGAATTGTCCAAATCAAATCATGTATGTGTAAGACTTTTAGTCTGATGAACACCAACAAAGCACCTGACAGATTTCAGATGAGTGATGAACACCTCAGATCTGTTTTTAGAATTGACACAAAAAAACACAAAAACAACAAAACAAAAAAAAACACCAGGCTTTAATGCAGTGGCAAAAAAAGTTGACTAACAAAACCCTTCCCTCTAATCATGAATGTAAGTATTTACACTCTAATGCCTTTTTATATTTATGTTTGATATGAATGTATCTGGTGTTGCCCTGGTATGTCTGTCAAATATTAAAAGTCAATGTGGCCCCTAATAAAAAAGTTTGCCCACTCCTGGCCTAAGTAATAACAGTAATAATAATAACAACAACAATAATAACTGACACTTTATTAGGTAAGATCTTTAGGTAGAATCTTTTTCTGCATTTAACCCATTCGGTGTGTACTTAAAACACCTGATGCAGTGTGCTGCTTTCTATGTAGGCACACAGGGAGCAATTGCGGGTTTGGCTGCCATGCTCAACTGCAAACCTTTCCGGAGTGGGAATAGAACTAGAAATGTTTTTGCCCCAAGCTCTCTACCTTGTCTATTAGGCCCCAGCTGCCCCTTAAGTCTTATTTTTAGCCCAATAAATGTTAGGTGGCATTTGTAAATGCAACCCTGTATTGTAGTATTAACAAATTGTATTTGTAGTTGTATTATTGTAGTTTCAAAAGCTATATCTTTCCCATTGTGTTATATTATCTATTATTGAATAAGAATTTATTGTGCAGGATGAGAAATAAATGGTATTCAGGTTAAGTTTGTGCTTCTGTCAGTGAAATTTCCTCTTATTTCCTTAAACTGATTAATAATATGCACTGTAGAGCAGAGATATGCAAATATCCTCCAATCATGCATTTGTTTAAAAAAAAACCGTCTGTCCATATTTGCTAGTTTTTATTTTTATGTCCTGAGTAGAACTAAACTGAGCCAGCTGCTTAGCTTGTGGGTTAATGCAGGACAAACATAAAGTCATTTAGACAAAACAATAAATAGATTTATACTGTTATAGTCAAAGTAAATCTAAGACATATTGAGTTTTTCTATTTACATTTTGCATAATGTCCTAAATTTTATATGGATTTGTAGTACAAGCAGCCATTTCCCAAAAATAGAAATTAAGGTCATTCTTAAGGTCTACTCTTCCCACAGTCACCAGAATACTAACTGTTTAAGGTTATTTACTTGTGTCTGTTATGATACGAATGAGGGTCCCAAGAGTGTCTGGCTGGACGAGGAAAGGTTTTAAATAAAAATAAAGTAAACTTTTAACTTCTTCATGAGGACACTGCTGAGATCAAACCCAGGTCTCTTGCACTGATAATGAGGGTGCGCTAATTAACCAATTGAGATAAGAGCTAGCACAATGGGACTTAAAGAATAATGTCAGACAAATGAGACGTGACAAACAAAAGACTATTCATATAATTAAATGAAAAGGAAAAATAAGACGCTCATAAAAAGAGTGATAGGAAAACTAAGAATAAACTAAGGTATGCTTATCGATGCGTGCGTCAAGTTATAAAAGAGTGTGGGTTTGAGAATTCTCCCCTACGTATGTGGGAATTCTTTTTAATTGCTTTTTATGTTTTTTTTATTTTATGTGTATAAAATTTTTATTTTTTTTAACTTAGCTCCTCTGAATCGCTGTGCTTTTAATCGAGAGAGTGCTCTTCTGTGCAACTCACACACTGCTCTTACATGAAAGGATTCAGCCTGGGAAACAGCACAGAAAATTAGCTGCTTTCTTTCGCAAAACACACACGTTTTCTCCAAATGAAAGCAATGCGTCGCTCCTTTTACATACACTCGCACTGCTACACCCTGTTACTGTGAACTACGGAGTGTGGGAAAAGAGGAGTGAGTGTAACGCGGCCCTGATTTAGGTATGAACCCCCGGCTCATTTAGTTGGGTTCTGCAAAAATAGGGAATGAGCTACCAAAAAATGGGAGAAAACAACCCTGAGAACTTTCGTCAAGATAAGTGGGAGAGAAAGCGCAGTGCACCTGACGAGTTTTGTTAAATGCACTGGGAGAGGACCTGACAAGTTTCATCAGGAATAGGGGGAAAAGGAAGATAGTATACCCGCCGAGTTTCATCAGATGTACAAGGAAGAAATCCCGAGAAGTTTCGTCAGGAATAGAAAGAAAAGGAGGGTAGTACACCCGACGAGTTTTGTCAGAAGTACAAGGAAGAAATCCCGACAAGTTTTGTCAGGAGTAGGAGGGAAAGGAGGGTAGTACACTCAAAAAGATTCAACAGATGTACAAGGAAGAAGTCCCGACGAGTTTCGTCAGGAATAGGAAGAAAAGGAGTGTATTACACCCAACGAGTTTCGTCAGATGTACAAGGAAGAAATCCCGACGAGTTTCGTCAGCAATAGGAGGAAAAGGAGGGTAGTACACCCGATGAGTTTCGTCAGATGTACAAGGAAGAAATCCTGACGAGTTTCCTCAGGAATAGGAAGGAAAGGAGGGTAGTACACCCGGCGAGTTTCGTGAGATGTACGAGTTTCGTCAGGAACAGGGAGAAAAGAGAGTTGTGCATCCGACGAATTTCGTCAGATGCACCAGAAAGAATCCCAACGAGTTCCATCAGGATTAAGAGAAAAAGGGCGTGTAAGAAAGGATTATAGGGGAAAATCTCAAAATCAGGAGGAATTCGGTTCTTAAGAAATATATTCTATTTTTTAAAATTATACTTACACAGCTGCATTACAGCACCCAAATAGCTCAGACTGTGCGACACCGGCCCAGGCAGGAATCACTCTTAAATAGAGTCTTGTAAAGCTGTCCCTAATCATGGTTGATTAGTCCCGAGCGCCGTCGCCAAGGTGACCCGACGCCGTATACTTCCTCGGGAGCGCTGTGATCTGCTATCTGCAGCAACCGCCCTACGCCCCCTCGTGGTTGGTGGCTTCGGTGCCCCTATAACATTGCCTGACTATTTATATGTTAATTTAAGTTTTGCATTATTCTTTGTGGAGTGTCGATGCCATATTACAACATGTTTTGTAATAACAGTGAAATGTGTTTCTTAGCATTTGCTGTAAAATTTATTATTTGTTTTGTAGATTATCTGTGTGGATATTTGAACTGTAACTGCATTTGCATTCCTGCTCTGGTGAAGCTAAGTCCATGCAACTACATTATTATCCTGTGTAACAGACTTTAAGCCCAGACTCAAAGGGTAAGCTCTTAGTGAGGTAATTAAAATAAAAGCTTTAAGCATAGTGTTATTCCCTGGTGACACTGTTGTTAGTCCATGTGTGAAGTCCCTCCTTCTAATTGGCCATGGCAGTGTTGAGCTGTATTAACAATGTGCTGTGAACTCTACGACTTGATTGATGATATTTTTTGTGTGCTTTTATAATTTTAAAACTGCACATGACCCAGTTATTTGTGGACTTTTTTTAATTAACATTCAATGTGCCAAAGATGGATGACTATTGCTTCTCAATTCTTTATAGGTAATGCTGGGCAAGTGTGTGTATAGACAGTTCTCTGGGGATAAACATGCATGATATGAAAATAAACGGAAGAAGAGGGGGAAACTGAGCAAATTGGATATCATCCATTATCTTTCGCTTAAACTGCATGTAGCCGTGGGCCAACCAGCACTTACCTCGCAACTCTGAGCCAAACATCCATTGTCATTTCACCTCAGTTACTCTAGAGATCAATGGTTATAATAAGGTCATAAGACCCAAAAATGATCTGCGTACTATACTTCTATAATTCCAACAAATTCATCAGCTAAATTTTTAAATCAGATGTTAGAAGTCATGTAACTGATTTTTTTTTTTACAAATAAAGCATAGTACCTTCTAAATGTAATAATAATAATTCCTAAATGGTGTGTATAAACAGTGTGTAAATTATCCAGGACATAGTCTTTAATTTTTTGAGTCATGATCCGTCACATCTCTATAATTTATTTTAGCTAGCTCTGTGTGTGCAGCACCTGGATGAAGCTCCATTAAATCCTGTAAAGAAAGTGGATGGCTGCACCCCTCCCTGGTGGTTCACTGTAGACATCCATATTACAATAAATTGAATATAATAATTGTTTTTATATTTTATAAAAAAGTCTTTCTATACCTTAATATATATTTAATCCTAGTTAGTACGAAGGAGCCTTCATCACATGTAAACAGTGCAAATTACAGATGTGATTCAGCTTACGGCATGTCTTTTAAATGTAGGAGAAAACCAGAGCACATGGAGGAAAAAGGGACACAGGAAACATACAAACTCCACACAGAAAAGTGCCTATTGCACCACTGTGCCACGGTAGTCAATAGATTTTTTTTTTGTATTTATGGTAAATAATCCATAAGGCATTATAGTACAAAAAGAAGAATGACCAATAATATCCAATCATAGCCACCTATTTATATGTCACACATTTACTTGCTGCTTTAGTACAAAGAATTTTCTCTGTAAGCTGTAATTCTGTGTCAGCAAAATGTATAATAAGCATAAATCTGAGACAATCAATATGTCGGCTTAGACTGATTTCAAACACTTAGAACACATATAAAAACAATAACATCAACAACATCATCAACAACAATAATATCAATAAAAATAATAACAATAATAATAAGAGATTTTATTGATCCCTATAGAGAAATTCTTTCTCTGCATTTTTCTGTGCCTTGAACGGGCAATCTTTCGTTTCCCTGCCCTCTACCCTGAAAATCAGGCCAAAGCTGCCCTAAAAATCCTTTTGGACTATTTTTGTGCACAAATCATTTTTCTGAAAAGCATCATACAGTGGAAGTCATCCAAATACACTGAATATATTTGTGCAAATCAACATAATTTCTGTTACAATTTATAACAAGGGTTTAAATCCTTAGAGTAAATTTCAGCAAACCTAATTTCAACAGATTGCAGTTAGCTGGTAAGATGTAAGAAATTAATAAATGCACACGATTAAAGTCTTCAATGCTTTCTCTCCCATTTTGGATTCTCAGATGTCCTAAGGAGTACACAGCAGAGAACACCAAAAATGTTTTATTAAATTGCCCCAAAGTGTCTTCACACTAAAATGGTTAACTATTCCTTTATTGAATTTTGGAGGCGTTCTCCTTTAATTGCAGGAACGTGCTGTCCTATGAGCAAATTATGGATTAATTTTTAAATGACTTGCTACTGGCCTCTGATCAAGGTTATGTTTTTATGCTTATATTGCTTGACCTAAGTGCAGGTTTTGACACCATCGTTCACGCTATTCTTCTTCATAGGCTATAAAATGTTGTTGAAATTAAAGGAACAGCCCTGTTATGGTTCAGGTCTTATTTGACTGACCGTTATCAATTTGTAGATGTAAATGACCACTATTCTATGAGCAGTAGGGTAAAGCTTGGTGTCTCACAAGGCCTGTCTAAGGCCTGTTACTATTTTCCATATATATGCTACCTCTGGGTAATAATATTTGCAAGCATGATATCAACTTCCACTGTTATGCTGATGATACACAGTTATACGTGTCAGCCATTCCTGATGACAGACACCAATTTACTCGAGTTGAGGAATGTGTGAAGGACATCAGACAGTGCATGTTAAACAATTTTCTTTTACTTAACTCTGAGAAAACTGAAGTACTGGTGTTAGGATCACAGGCAGCTAGAAATAAAGTTTCTGATATTTTATTGTCTCTGGATGGTTTTTCAATTACACCATGTACAGCTGTAAAATACCTTGGTGTGATTATTGATTCTAGCCTTTCCTTCAAATCTCATGTAGATAATACCACCAGGATAGCATTCGTTCACCTTAGAAACATTGCTAAGATCAGAAATATGCTGGCACTAAACGATGCAGAAAAAAATTGTCCATGCATTTGTTACATCTAGATTGTATTATTGTAATGCCCTGTTGTCTGGTTGTTTCAGTGGGTGAATAACAAATTACAGTTAGTCCAGAATGCAGCGGCCAGAATCCTTACTAGAACCCAGAAATATGAGCACATCACCCCTGTCTTATACACACTGCACTGGCTATCTGTCAAATTTTGTATTCATTATAAGATACTTTTGCTCGCTTACAACGCAGTTAACAGTCTTGCACCACAGTTTCTTAGTGAACTTCTAGTTTCTTATGATCCACCACGGCGACTTCATTCAAACGGTGCATGCTATTTTTTAATACCTCGTATTATGAGGACTACAGCAGGGGGCAGATCATTCTAAAGCCCCACATTCATAGAATAGTCTTCCAGTTACTGTACGTGACTCAGACACAATCTCAGTCTTCAAGTCTAGGCTGAAAACATATTTATTTAGTCAAGCATGTCCTTTATAGTCCTGTATAGTTCAGGGCTCAGAGCTGGAGGGTTCATGGTCATAGAGTGTTTTGGTAAACTGGGATGTATGGATGCTGTCGC
>JAOUQV010349754.1:0-10197 GCA_028565295.1 Aspidoras spilotus
GATATCTCTGTACTTGGCCGCATTCATCTTTCCTTCAATTGCAACCAGTTGTCCTGTCCCTGCATCTTCATTTTATCAGACTATAGAATTTTATTTCTTATAGTTTAGGAGTCCCTAATGTGTTTTTGGCAAACTCTATGTGGGTTTTCATATGTGAGCTGTGAGGTCTTATATAGACAGGTGTGTGCCTTTCCTAATCAAGTCCAATCATTTTAATTAAACACACCTGGACTGAATTAAGGAGTAAAATCATCCCAAGGAGGATCAGAAGAAATGAACAGCATGTGAGTCTGAATACCTATTACCATGTGATATTTCAGTTTTTCTTTTTTAATAAATTTGCAAAAATGTCCACATTTCTGTTTTTTTGTAAAGATGGGGCACTGTACAGATGTATGAGAAATTAAAAAAAAAAAATAATAAAAATTTAAAGGCGTCTTAATAATTTCCGTACCCTATATATATTTCTACTGGGGTTTTTCAGATCTCCCGAGGCCATATTTTGTTACAATATAGTGGTAAATAAACTTAAGGAGATTAGCTTTAAAATTTTGATTAGTACTTTAGACATTAATCCACATTATTCACACTATGATTCAGATATAATTAACTGGCCCAATATGATGTTACATCAGTGGAACTCCACTCTGGTTGCCAATGTAATGCAACACTTTTTAGTTTTTCTCAACCAATCCAGCATTTTTCCCAAAGGAGACATCATTTATACAGGGTCAGCACCTTCTCCTCACCTGGGTGGCATGCACTGAGGATGTCTTGAAAAAAGCCATATAAGCAACAATGGGACCCAGGAGAGATGATAGGAATAAAGGGGTTGGAGATTGACCCTGTATACACAGAGGGAGATGGGCCAGACACACGGCCATCTGTCCATGTGGCGGAAGAGATGACCTGTCATTATTGTTGGACCAGCGGGGTACTCACAAAGAGCATGCTAAAGTAGAATAGCAAAAATTCATTTGATGTGATTTTAAACTGAAGTACTGCAAAGGGAGTCTGTAGGTAATTTGTCATTTTTACAGCAGTACTGCAGGCTGCAGCGTTGCCATTTATCTAAATATGCTAGTCCCCTGAAAAAATCACTCTTAAAGGTGAAATCCTTAATGAGAACCACCACATTTCCCCACACACTGATGTGTGAGTAGATTTATCAGTTGGATACTATGTTCTATTCCAAATGTTACTATTTTTAGATTTTTTCAAAAGACAGAATACATGCTGTTTCCATTTGTAAACATTAGGTTCTATAGTTTAAAATTATTCTGTCTCTAAAAGTAAAAAAAACCAACATTCCTTTTTTTTTATCCTCATGCAGTTTGGCTGAAAATGAATTACAGCTAAAACCCCATTGGTTGTGGGATTCACTGAATATATTTCTTTGCTATTTTATAATAGATGATGAAATGCAACATTCAAAATTCTTTGCAATTCTTTCATTCTTATTTTAATTCTTTTTTTACTCGTCATCCCACATATTATCATTTTTACTACAATTCTTAGTAAGGCAGTGTTTTCATAAACAGAATGACAACAGAGTCTTGAAAGCCATCAATCATTAGAAACTGAATCAGTCAAGCTGACCTTAAACCTTACACACTTCCGTATCATTAACACTTGTTCAACATGCCTGCTCATCCTATCATCACCTACACTTTCATTGCGGATGTCTAGACACACATGCATACATATGCTTAGTTAAACAATATATTTGTATTTGGAATGAACTTAGCATAGGAATTTAATATTAATTTTACAGTTCTTTTCCACCAAATTCTACCATAAAAGTACAGGTGCTAGTACAAATAATTGCAATTGCACAAAGTCATATTTAAGTTGTGTTAATAGTTTGGTACTGTGCACAGGTCCTAGGTACCTATTTTTAAGTACTAAATTGTTCTGCATTAAGGAGAGAGTACACAATGGTTATATATATTTCCTTTTATTCATTTACCAACAAAATAATGATGCAAAAAATATTTGTATGTTAGTGAAGTACACAATAAATTCCCTAACAGACCATGTTTCATACAAAAAAGTAATGAAGACTACTGGCTTTTGCAAAATGAAGCAAGTATGACAGTCAAATATGCACAAGAACAGTCTCATATTCTCCAAGATGCTCTGTAAAACTTGCACAAATTGTATTTTGTAACACTGTTTAAGTAAAAACACACCAGACAGTGACTTCCTTCAATTTGGTTCTGTTTACTGTAACATTGTATAGTGTTTATGAACAGTTTGATTAGTTTTGTAGTTAGATACTTTGCCCAAGGGAACTTTAGCCACATTTGCAGTGAATTGGACCATGAATTGAATGGGGAACCTTTTGGTCACAAGGCCAGTTCCTTAACTGCAGGACTGCTCAACAGCACGTCTTGGCATTCACCTTAATCCTTTCACACAATACTGCACAGTAGTTAGTTGGTAGGTTTTACTGAGTGTCTTGGAGAATTTAACACAATTTCACTCTCACACTCTGTTGTGTAATATGTTGCTATATTTACTGACATACAAATATTTTTATCTAACATTTTATTTTCTGATGATGTTTATATATTTGAATTAATGATTGGAAATATAGTATATATTTTGTCCTGACTTAGTACTAAATAACTCATAGAATACACATCTAAGTATCCAATAGTATTTTCTATTTTAAAAACTAGGATGTCTATGAATTTTGCACAGTA
This sequence comes from Aspidoras spilotus, assembly GCA_028565295.1. Lineage (NCBI taxonomy): Eukaryota > Metazoa > Chordata > Actinopteri > Siluriformes > Callichthyidae > Aspidoras > Aspidoras spilotus. The sequence continues at coordinate 2,709 of JAOUQV010349754.1, forward strand.
CTGCATGTTGTGACCTCAATCTTTATAACTACTGCTTTCAGAGTGAATTGTGACAAACATATCACTCTTCATCCTATTATGAAGGTTTGGCTGGCACAGGGGTGCAGAAGGTAGCTTTGTTGCTTCACAGCATGAAGGATCCGGGTTTTATTATGAGGTGGAACGACCCAAGAAATGTTTATGTGGAGTTTGCATGTTCTCCGTGTCTTGCAGATTTTTTCCGGATGTGTCATTTCCTCTTTGGAGTGCCACCCTGTCTAGGGTTTTTTCCTGTCCTTGCACCCAGATTTGGGCACCAACTAGCCCACAACCGCCTGTGGATTCAGCAGAAAATAATGAATGAATTAATGATTTAGGATAAAATAATATCAGCTTAATATCAGTCACAGATGTTAATGTATATTGATTTCAGTATTCATTAATTTCACTATTAGTATTAATTTGTTGCATGTCTTATGCCTCAGTTTTACCCTGCGCTGCCTGTATTTTTTTTGGTAACCTTTTCCTGTTGTTAATATGGCTATCAATGTCGAAGATGACTTTAATAAACCAATTAATTTATAAACAAGTTTCACATCTTATACTCAAATTATTTACATACACAAGTCAGTGACAGTTTAGCATCCCCAATTTACCTAGCGTGCATGTCTTTGGGAGAAAACTGGAGCACACGGATTAAAGGCACAGAAACATGCAAACTTCACACATAAATTCCCAGGTTGCCCCATCCGGGGATCGAACCTGGGTCCTCTTTCTGTAAGGCCACAGCATTATCCACTGCACCACCATACCGCCCTTGCTTAATGCACTGTTTGTGATTGTTTGTTGAGTTCAACACAGACAACAATGCAAAAAAACACTGCTCAGGTGCAATAAAATCACCTTGTATCTTTTATTCTCTGAAAGAGAAGAAAAAAGTAAAAAAAAACACTTTCTAAATATCTTGGTATATCTGTCCCAATCACTGCTTCATATACCTAATGGTAAACATGCTTTTCAGCATTAATGATCCTAAACAGGGACTAAACATAATGAGGAGCTAATAAACTCCACTATGAAATAGCTTTTACTGATTTGTGGTGCAAAATTTCCTCTACTGCTTACATCTTGCATCTATTAAAAGTTCTATTGGTCTAGGAACTTACTGGACTAAAACAGACTGGTATCAACAGGGAATTATGCATCTCGTTTTAGGATCTCCCAGTGTCAAGGTACACTGTTCCTTTAATTGTTGTCGTATATGTCCCTATCAGATTTATTCCGTGCTTTGATCATTAAGATTAAGAATTAAGATTAAGATCATTAAGATATCATTTTCAGACCAAAATTGTCGGCACAATCTGACCGTTCTAAGAAACGAATTCCGAATAAAGATTAAGATATTAGGTCCAAGAATTCTACACAATGGGAAAGGCAGATTACTTGCACTTCAGCATGGGCTCACAGTCTCTTAAGCTGGTTGATAGTGAAGAGTAATTCTGCTGTATGATTAACGCTGTCACACCTGACTAATGGTGTCTGAACTTAAGTGACCCTACACTTGGAATCAATGAGAGATGCTTTGAACACCTGTGTCCACAGGGCTGATATTTTACACTGACGATCTGAATTAAGCTATAATATATAACAGTCATGGTCAAGCTCTGCTTAAGACATCTTAATCATGGTAGAATAACAATATTAGACATTAGATATATTGGCATTATTGTTCCCTAAGCTGATATTATTTTATCCTAATTTACATGAACATACTTCAATATATAATACAAAAATATCTGCATTCATTTCTGTGTTTTATTGAAAAAGAAATTACATCAAATCATCAGCACATTCATTAACCACTGTTCATTATGAAAACAATTAACTGTTTTATACTGCTAGTTTTGGGTCTCTAAGGTCATGCATTAGCAAAATACATTTGTGGCACCATAGCTAAAATCGGGCTGCATCTCTAAGGGATTGTCTTTTAATGGTAGAACATTGCCCACGGTAATAGTCTGTTTAGGCACAACTGGGATGTTAGTGTGACTGCCAATTCCTGCTATTAAACACACATGAAATGGCACTTTCTCTTTACGTGTGAGCTAACAGGTTGCTAGCAGCTAGACTAGCTAGTTATTAATTTCCAGCGGTGCTGCTGTTACTGCTATGGCATTATTTTTCCACAACATTTTAGCCCTACCAGCTCCACATCACAACACATGTAGAGTATGTTTAGATAATCCACTACTGAAATGATTGCAACTATCCACTACTTAAATGAAACAATTATAATGCTGCTCTTCTGATAAGTCTCAGGTGTGCCAGATAAGAGTGTCTTGGAGTTTTGGGGGAGAAACAGGAAGATGCATGACAGGTAATAATTGTCTACACAGAAAAATATCATGAAAGCTGTTTAAAAATTCTTTGTCTTTTAGGAGTGTGTTTTGTGGTTACATATAACCGATTTGCATCATGTCTTGCTTCTTGTAATAGCTCATAGATGTAATAGATATTAACTGCCTGAAAATGAAAAGAAACCTCTTGAAAATATGACAAAATTCCATCTGTCATCAAACAGGAATTTGATCAATAGAGTTGTCCTGTGTTGTACCACTTAGACTTAGACTGGCTTTATTGTCATTCAACAGATACACCAACGCATATATATTAAATAAAATATTCATGCTAAGGCCCTCTCATTGACACCTCTACCAGTGCATCAACAAAAACAGTAACTTTAGAGCATTAATATAAAGATATAAAGTGCACATTGAAAAAATACACTTTGCATGTTAAATAAAGTGACATGTGATAGACAGGAAATGCTGTAGGTGTTCAGCAGTCTTATAGCTAAGGGGAATAAGCTGTCTCTGGTGTCCTGCTGCGGATGCTGCGGCGCCTCCTGCCAGAAGGCAGCATGGAGAACAGACTGTGGTGGGGGTGGGAGGGGTCAGTAGAGATTTGTTGTGCTCTGGTCAAGCAGCGCTTCTGCCCAATGTCCCGGATGGACGGAAGCGAAGGCCCCAAACTAGATAGAGATGCAGCTTGTCAGCAGACTCTCAATGGTGCCTCTGTAGAAGGTGGTCAGGATGCGAGGGGGAAGGAATGCTCTTTTCATCCATTGCAGGAAGTGCAGGCACTGCTGTGCTTTTTATGTCAGTGCAACCAGGTTAGATCATCAGTGATTTTTACCCCTAGGAACTTAGTGCTACTGACAACCTTCACTGCAGTATTGTTTATGAGGAGTGGTATGTGACTCGGCTGTGGTTTTCAGAAGTCAATGATTCTCTCCTTTGTCTTGTCAACATTAAGCATTAGATTGTTGACTGACCTGTCCACCAGGTGCGTCACCTCTTCTTTCTAGGCCAGATCCCTGTCAAGTTGTATAAGGCCCACAAATGTTGTGTCATCCGCAAACATTAGGAAGTGATTGGAGCTCAATCTGGGGTAACAGTAGTAGAGCATCAGGGTGAACAGTAGGGAACTGAGGACGCACCGCTGTGGTACACCAGTACTCAAGGCGATGACACTAAAGGTATAGATGTTCACCCAAACAGACCGTGTTCTGCATAGGAGTTGCATAGGAGTGTACATAGGCCCAAGTGGCCCAGTTTGTGCACCAGATTCTGGGGGATGATTGTGTTAGATGCTGAGATAGAAACAGCATCTGCACAAAAGTGTTCTTACCCTCCAGGTGTTCCAGGCTCAGGTGGAAGGCAGAGGAGATGGCGTACTCTGTGGAGTGATTTGGCTGATATGCAAACTTAAATGGGTTGAGTGATGGTGGGAGTCTAGCGATATTGTGGCCTTTCACCAATCTGAGACAGCCTTGTATTTTCTGACCTTGATGTCGCTTTGCTGCCCATGAATGACTTCCTTGGTCATCCATTGTTTGTAATTGGCTCTGGTGATGACAGTCTTGGTGACAGAGACATCTTCAGTACACTTTCGTATGTAGGAACATACAGTTGTGGCATACTCCTCCACATTTATTTGTCCTGTATTGCAGTCTGTGACAGTCTCTCTGAATATGTCCCAGTCTGACCACTCAAAGCAGTCCTGCAACGCTAACATGGCTCCATCAAGCCATACTCTCACATGTTTAAAGTGACCTTACTTCTGATGAGCAGGGACTTGTATGCTGGGATTAACATAATAGAGAGGTGGTCTGAGGTGCCGAGGTTGGGGCAAGGGCCAGGGTCCAGCTGCTATAGCAATCCGAGGCTGCATATAGTAGCTAGCACTTTTGTGCTAACTCCCAAAACAGCTGAATCTACGATGAGACAGCATGAACTGATGGTTGTAGATGAGTTTGTCACTATTCTTCAATGCTGTCAGCACACTTTTTGCCAAGTGTATTCTGCAATCCCCTGCTGCACACGAACCTCTATTTCGAGCAAAGTGCGAGTCCAACATAAAACATAAAAGAATGTGTGTGTTGATCCGCAAAGCACTCTAACCAGACTGGGCTTTAAATATCTTTTCAGAAGCCTCATGTGTGCCTAATTAGAGTGTCTGCGTCTGTGAATTAAGTGGATGAGTTCTAGATGAGAAACAGGCAGATGCATGACAGGCATTAATTGTGAGCATAGAAAAATATCATGAAAACTGTGTAAATATTCTTTGTCTTTTATGATGACTGATTCCATTGGTTTTTAAGAGATGCTTCACAAACGCTTTTGCGATTTGCATTATGTCTTGCTTATTGTAATAACTCATGGATGTAATCGATAACCGCCTGAAAATAAAAAGAAATCTCTTGAAAATAGGACAAAATGCCAACTGTCATCAAACAGGAATTTGAGCAATAGAGTTGTTCCGTGTTGTACCAAATATTATGCATTAAAAAAACAGAACATCTGCTTAATATGTGAAGACGACTACATATTATGTACTTCACCAGTGTGCTTGTGGGTCAGTGCTTCAATACTTTCTTACCATTGCTTGGCCACTATCTAGTACTTAGGTTTATGACCAGACCCCTGCAGACTGATATTATTACTCCAGCACAGAACACCACTGTGTTCTGGGACCCTGCTGATATAAAAGGGAACATTTGTCTGGCAGTTGCTACTGTATTTAATGGAACACATTTGAGGGGGTGCTGGGGGAGATTTCCTGTTATTTTTTTGCTTCTGTTTCGTTTTGTCTGATTGTAAAGATCTATATCACAATAAAAGTTGATTGTTTTAATTTTTGAGCTAGGCATAAAAAAATCAATCTATCCTGGTTGTTCCTTGCATTAACATGATAATGAGCTTCATGTGGAAGGCTATTTTGGGTGTTATATACTGTACTATATACTGTATATTGTTTAGTCGGGTATTGATTTGTCTACTTAGCAATATACCATTTGAATTTTCTTAATTATAAATTATATTGCTGTTCAGAATATAAAAAAGTTAGTGGTTATATCCAGGTGTTTATTGTCCAGCATTCGTGATAAAAGAGGCGACAACTAAACTTGATCATTTGTGTAACAAATCATGATGCCTGATATCATGTGAGCCTTAAAGAGCACTTCACCCTAAAAATAAGATACTTGGAGAAATATATATTTTGTGTCTATAATTATCATAAGGCCTTCTCCAATAGAAACATATTTGGGGAAAGGAGTTTTCCCTCGCGTATTTCCATATTTTCCCAGACCATAAGCTTTAAATGCTTCTTTAGAAAAGATGCTGAGTAGCTTAAACCATCAAACAGCAGATGCTAGTGCAGGTGTAAAATAAAGTGCGCCATACATTTTCATTTTCACATAGTGCTGAGGAGATCGAGGGCCAATACTTGAATTTCCATCCATTTCAGTTATTTTTAGAACTACCAGATGAATCAGCTGACTGGAGCATTTAAAGTAATATTAGATACGTATCTCACAACTGTGTCTTTCATGGGGTAAAAGTCAAGTTTGTCCCTAGATTTTAGTGTATGTCTCTGCAGTCTATGGTATATTCTTCTTCTAAACCACTCCCTTTTTTATCAGGGGTCATCACAGCGAGTCATTGAAGAACTTGCATCATTTGTCCGGCATGTTTTGCACCAGATGCCCTTCCTGACACAACCTTCACCCTTTTCTTCTTCTATTTTCAGCCTCCCTCGTCATCAGAGGTTGCCACAGTGAGTCAATATTTCATCCATATATCTCTATATCTTTTTGGTCTTCCCCTCTGCCTCCTACCTGGCAGCTCCATCTATAACATCCTCTAACAATATATACATTGTCCCTCCTCCTCACATGTACAAAACACTCTGTATCTTTTATCCCAATCTCCATACCTGTGCTGTCCCTCTGATGTTCTTATTTCTAATCCTGTCCATCCTGGTCACTTTAAACCAAAACCTCAGCATCTTGAGCTCTGCCACATCCAGCTCTGATTCCTGTCTCTAAGTCAGTGCCACTGTCTCCAAACCATAAAACTCTCACTACTCTCTTATAGACCTTTCCTTTAACTTTTTTCTGTAACCCTTTTGTCACACATCACTTCTGACACGTTTCCACGTGTCCATCCACTCTATCCTACCTGTACTCCCCATTTCCTCAGACATTTGATCCCAAGTACCTGAACTCCTGCACATTTAAGAACACTGATCCCTGTAGCCGGACTGTTCTACCTGCCTCCATCTCATTCACACACGTATTCTGACTTTCATGCCCCTTCTGATATTTAATAATACTAAATGTTCCTAGTTTATGCAATGTTTCAATTCATATCTATGTATGTGGTATTTATGTTATTATATTCAAAATTATGAATGAGTGCATCATCTGATTTAAACACAAATATTTAATTTTTTCAGAATGTGTTGCTTTTTACTGCTGCCTAAAACCAACAGAATAATAAGAGAGTTTTCATTTATATTGAATCTGACAGGTTGATTTTATATTCCCAACAAAGTAGCCTTAGGCCCCACTCTTACTGTAACCCTTATACAATTACATGAACATATTTGAGTTGTGTTTGTGGATTTATAATTACTGTTGGTGCCAAAAATTTATAATTATATATCATAGTACATTCACTTCAGCAGGTTTATGAAAAAGACGCTTTGTGAGATAAAGGTCTATAATTGTTGGCATGAAATAAAAGACACAACTGAGAGAGCAACAAAGAGACTCTTAGATTTGTACATTAGTAGCCATTGTTAAACTAAAAGCGAAGTGTGTCATGACTTGCACTTTCAGGCTTCTGTAGTGTTGTCTCTCAGAGCACAGTGAATGAGTGCAGTCAGTTCTTACATATGGAAAGTGTATGTATGTGTGTTAGCATTTAGGGCCTACAGATGTGGAGTGTAGGTGTGTGTGGCCTGAAGAGAGCTAATTATAAATGTGTATAATGTGCATACCCTTCTCTTTATCACACACACAAGCATACACAAAAAGTGAAAGAGAGAGATGCCGATTGAGTGAGAGAAAGTTCAGTTTAGAATGTATGTTTGTTGCAAACTCATGCGCCTGATGTGCCTGTTTCTCCTTGCTCCTTGATTGACAGGACAGAACAGGTCAGCA
>JAOUQV010349808.1:0-10194 GCA_028565295.1 Aspidoras spilotus
CGCTGTATTGGCCGCAAAAGGAGTCCCTACACCATACTAATAATTTATTGTGGTCTAAAACCAGGTGTTTCAGTTTCTTTTTTATTTATGTAATAGGCCACACTTCCTGCCTAAAGTACGACAGCGAACCACACCTTCTAGCTTGACTGCAGCAGATCATTGCAACTTGATGACCAGTGACCAGATTTCATTTACCTGGGACTATTATTATTATATGTCCAAATATTATACACACAAAATTTCTCTATCAGGAAATAAAACTGCAGAATTGGAGGTGACTGACGAGAGATCGAATGAAGACGTGATGGCATTTCTCCTCAGCTGATCCCCGGACCCTTGTCATCACATCATTCCACTCCGTCCAGGAAATAACCTCTGATGGAACGCAGATGGCAGATGTGGAAAAAAAAGGAAGAAAACAACAACTGAATTCCAGCACACCCTGTACCTATTAGGAAGGAGCACTGTTGCCTTGGTAACCCCTCCCTCGCTCCTTCCATGGATATGTATATAGGCCATACTTTTAGAAGTGAGAGGAGAACATCTGCTCTGATGATGACCCTCTTTCTAGTAAGAAGCACACTGCAATACCTAAACTTCAGTTGTTGGTTTAACATCAGGTGTGATTATGGTATGAATTCGGTGTCAGGTTCCTGAACCTGAACGGTGCGGGTACGTTACATAAAGTACAAATGAAACTATTCACCTTATTTTTATTATGTTTCTAAACTGAAATGTGTTTTCATTCTGTTGGAACATTCCTTAGCAATGCTGTGATTTACACCGCTTTAAAAGTGTCTCGACCCTTTCACACAAACACTTGTGGATTTATAAGCACCGCCTTACTGAGAAGACTCGATCTTGGCACATAACACAATTCAGAACACATTCCGCTTAGACTTCTTCAGTAAGCCCGCTGCGTGACCTATTTGAACCCTACACCGGTTCAACAGAAGAACCTTTAATTATTTACTGGATCCATCAATAACTTTTGAACTTATGAAGTGCATTAGTTTCCCTGCAGACTCCTGTACCAGGTGAAACACTCTGGATATGAAACCTGTCTATCAAATATATCACAAACACACACTCTCAAACATACATACACTTATTCAGACCTGGGGGCAGCTTTCAGCAAGTAAATGGAAGCTGGAAGAAAACTGGCAAGCCGGAAGAAACCTGCATGGGCATTGAGATAACTGTAGCTTCCTGTTTTACCACCAAGCCGCGTTCATAGTCCATTTATTTGAGAACCAGTTTTTTTAGAACCTTTGGATTTTGAACCTTCTGCATACTGGATTAGAATACTGGCTCATTTGATTAATTACAGCACACAGACTTTGGGGAACAGTTGGCAGCCATCCTCCATACGCAAGTTAACCCATGGCTATTCAAAATGGGTGGCCTGCTGCTCTTTAACCTTTGGCTGGATATTTGTTGGTGGTTCCTCTGCTTCTGGTACACCTGTAATACCGTGCTGCAAGAACAGAAAAAAGTGCAGTTGTTTCTGAAATACTGACATCCACACCCCTGGGCTCCTTCTATTTGTTCACAGTCAAAGCTGATAAATGTTGCCTTCTTTTTTACAGTGAACATATCAGCACCTTATATAAGAGCTGATTGTGATGTAACCACTAATCAGTGATCACATACCACCAGAAAGGCAGATTGTTCCCAATCCAGTGCTGAATGATGGATAGCTTCATGAGATGGATAATAGTCCATCTTGCACTTTTAAGGGTCAGTGTTGAGCTCTACTGACACGTCCATCTCCTTAGGCAAACAAGGCTCTTCTGTAAAAAGGGTTTTAACACGTGTGTCATTTTGATAGTAGAATTGTGAAATGCATTCAGGTTTTTGTTTGGTTTTTCACACACAAGTGTAGGGTTGATGGCATCTATGGTGCAGCTTCTACATCTGGCTCTATGACACGCACGGCTGCTTCTACAGACTGCACTCCTGAATACATAAAAGACAAGCAGCAGGGTTCTTCATTCAGTAGTTAGCCGTCCCTGCCTCCGGCTTCTATCCTGTGTTTGTTCAAGCTAACACAATCCTCTATCTCTCTCTCTCTCTATAAGCGCAGGTTAAAGGGCACGGACAGAGTGGAGTTAGGGAGCGAGGGAGGGTCTCGTTTGTTTATGGCTTCCGTGTAAAGACGAGAGTTTGCCTCAAGGGAATGGAGTGATTTCACTTCTACAGGCAGAAAAAAAAATAAACGGGGCTAGACTGCAGGAATCTGGTTACACACCACTAAAGCTAAAGCTATTGAGAAGCATGATGCTAAAAAGTAGAAGACTAAGAAGAGGCATATTGATTTAACCTTTATTCTGTTATGTAGGAGAGAAGATAGAACCCAAACACTGCGGAAAATATTCACTTATTCAATCCTTTTCTATACCCGCTTAATCCTAGTTTTATGGTCACGGTGAAGCCGGTGCCCACCCGGAAACTCTAGGCACGAGGGCTGAAATAACCCTAGACAGGGCACCAATCCATCATAGCGTTCACACACACACAATCACAGACACATTTACACACTAATTGGCAATTTAGAGACAACAATTAACCTATCGTGCGTGTCTTTGGAATGCAGGAGGAAGCCAGAGTACCCGGAGGAAATACTGAAAGATGGTAACAAAGTCAAAACGTAACTTAAACACTTGTGCAAGTACTCAATGTGATAGCGGTGCAGGAAAACTTTCATGTTGTGCTGCAGAGCCTTCTGGGAACTGTACTTGGGGGTAGCCCTTAAGTGTTCTATGTCCTTATATGTGTTACTTTTTTGTGTATGTGCTAAAAAATACATTTGGCTGCAGTCACATAACCGGCTTAGAATAAAAGCAGTTCAGAGAGGCAGAGTCTCTCAGAAACCCACATGATCAGAAGTTTTGTCTGTGAAAATCTTCATCTGATAATCGAGAAACAATTTCAGAAAGATTTTCTTGCAAGAACTTTGAACATCCAATCAGATACAGTACATAATAGCATCATAAATTTAGAGGATCTGGAAACATCACTATGACCAAGAGCAAGGCTGAATAGGATGCTTGTGAACTTCAGGCCCTCTGGGGACACTGAGGGCCAGAAGATCACTGCATGGGTTTAGAAACACATCTAGAAATCCCTGTCTGTATATGGTGAAAAGAAGAAGCCATATGTCAACATAATCCAGAAACACCACCGTCATGTACACAGAGAGAACATGCAAACACATGATACTACCCAGAAATCAAACCTGGGAATCAAACCCAGAACCTTCTTTCTGTGAGATGGCATGGATAATTACCCAGTGTAACCCTAAACTCAGCTCTTTAATATGCAGTAGTGGTACAAGCTATTGGCTACTAATCAGACGGTCAGAGGACAAAGCGACAGCAGTACCTGCACTAGGGATGCTGTAACCCTGGCTGTACCTGCACTCTAATACAAGTTGTTATGGGACTGGGTGCAAGAGCTGAAAATAAAAGAGGCTAGACACCACATAACAGAACAGAACAGCCAAAGGTTCATTAAAATGGACTGAAGAAATGGAAAGCTAGACTGTCCATAATCCTGCAGATATGATGGTACAGTATAAGGTTGCATTAGTGTCTGTAGTGTGGACAGGTTACAAATCTGGAAAGACTATCAATGCTGAGGATATTTAACAACATGTGCTCCGATCCAGACAGAGCCTCTTTGCAAGTTTCAGCAGGACAATATGCCATATATGTATCCTGTACATACAGTAGATGACATCATTTGGTGGTCTTAGATAACAGATCACACAAAACAATGGCGAAAATGATAAACACTAAGAAGAACAAGAACACCCCCAGTACCCAAAAGGTCAATTAGCATTCCTGTAATGATGTGGACAGGGACTTGTTTGTTTGTAATAATGACTCTGTGTAATTGCAAAGTTTACCTTCCCAAAATACACTTTTTTCACAAACATAAAAGTGGAGTGTGTCCCCGAGATGGAGACGGGGGAGACAGAATCGAACAGGACAGAACGTGACAGGTTTATTTTAGGCGCTTTCGCGTGCTGCTGTATTAGGAGTGTTAGACGGCGAGCGTGAGATGGAGCATGAGCTAAAAACAGACGGCACACAGTCAGCGGTGAGGCGCTTCGTTTTCGGAAGATTGAAGTCATGTTTGCCTTCTGGAGCAGCTCGCGTCCCTGCTGCTCTGCAAACCCGAGGGCATGCCAATGAATTTCCATGAACCCTGCTATACCACTGCGTCATCCAAGACGCTGACTCAAGCCGTCTGCAATGTTGCTTACACAAAGGTCATATCATGCCACGTAGTTGGCTATTATATCACAGTGGTGTAACATGATTATAGTAGGCAAGTTATTAGCTATTAAATGCACAGTATAAAATTATTCTTAATTAAACTAGAAAATGCAGTTCCTGCAAAAACTGTGTGTATGTGTGTGTGTGTGTATTGCATCGGTGCATGCACATGTGACTCCTAACTCGGAAAATGTTTAACCTAGTGCTTAACTGATGTGATTTTCTGTGAGGAAGGATGCCATGCTTTGTTCTTCTCATACTGCAGCAATGTGCTAACAGTTTGTAATTAAATACATTTAAAAGACAAGACACTGGACCTATGACGCTGGACCTATCAAATACCATCGATGCCTATGCTCTGCCCTTGTGCAAGGCTCTTAATGCTCTGAACAGATGCATTAAAGAGATACATATAAGTAGATAAAGTCACTCTGGATCTAGAAATCTAGAAATATTTAGACCCATGAGATAAAAAAGTCAATGATTAAAACATATTAGTGCCCTTATTTGTCTGAGCCAATCAACTGGGGCAGGTTCTAGGGTCGTCTGCGGGCGGGGCAAATAATAATGACCTGAAATGTGTGCTCATGCAGAAGAATTTTGAATTAAGTGTTTTATTTGTATATAAATTGTATACACTATGATGATGTCACTGATATATTCAGTTAAATTACACTAGCAGTCACTCTACAGTCACTCTCTCTTTCTCTCTCTCTCTCTCTCTCTCTTTCTCTCTCTCTCTCTCTCTCTCACCTGTCGTTCTAGTTTCCCTTTTCAAAAATAACCTTTCTGATGCCCAGATGAATAATTGATCAGCTCTTTAGGAAGTGTATCGCTCCAGTTGCTGCTATCTGAAAGCATTGCTTGTCTCTATTCACCATACTGGCACGGTGTCTTTCTCGTGGCGACCGGGGCTTTTCTGTCGTCATGGAAACCGCTGCTACCGTTCCACCTCCTCGGGTGGCGGCGTGTGAGGCGTTAGCTAAAGCAGTAAACTTAACACCGTGTTTGAGAGGGGAACAAAAAGCACTGCTCTGATCTGTTTACTTCTGGTAATAGAAACCAGAATCACTGTGCGGGAGGAATCTCACACACACACACACACATGCAGGTCTTTAGTGATTTTCTGGCCCCGGTTGAGCCCACAATTACCTACATAACCACATATATAGAGTTATACATAGACATTATACAGAACACATGTACTAACAGTGTCACACACACACAAACACACCATACACACCTCCTGAGTTTACAAAAGAAGACGATGTAATATTGTAATGCAAAGCCACTGACTTCAGAGTCTATAAATAGTGGTAACTGGGGAAGAGAAGGATGGAGCAAGGGGGGAAAAAGAGGGAAGGCATCCAGAGTGAAGTTGAGTGCTCTGAACAGATGGACCTGTCTTAAACCCGTGCCTCTAAAAGGCAGCGTGTGCAAAAAACATCCGGACCCGCTGCACTGTTGGTGTGAGAACAGCATCGACGTCAGCATCGACTTCAACATCGTAATCAGAATCGATATTGCATCAATATTGACATGACCATGTGCAGCCTTTGTAGAAAAAACAAGTAAAAAAGCAACAGAAGTGTACACTGCACATCCTCTGATAGCAGGAAGTGACATCACATTGATAATAATAATAATAATAATACATTTGATTTGTAATGCACTTTAAGTGATACGTAATAAAAACAATATAAAACACCATAAACCAACAACTAATTAAGTATTAAGCAGGTAAACTCTTCTAAAAAGAAATGTTTCAAGTCCTTTTTTAAAGCTTTCTATGGTCTGTGGAACCCTCACCTGGTCAGGTAGGGCCATTCCACAAGTGAGGTGCGGAAGAACTAAAGGCCCGATCACCTATGGTGCTGAGCTTAGTTCTGGGAGGAAGGAGGTGGTTTGAATTTACAAAGCGGAGAGATCTACAATATTGAATATGCAAGTCAAGGGTTCCAGAATATATCTTGGTTAGATAGCGGTAGCTAGTTCTGAAACGTTAAGATAATCTAGTTAAGACTTAATGATTTGCTTTGATTGAATTAGCAGTGTAGTCTTGATAATCCTAATCCTGGTCAGGGCTGCAGGAAAACAGGTGTCTAGCCAGAGGCAAGAACAACTTTGTCCAGGGCACTCACAGACACACTGGGGTTACTAAAGAGACACCAATTAGCCTAATGCATGTCTTTGGAAACTAGTTATAGAGGAAACCCACATGTACACAGAGAGAACATGCAAACACATCATACTACACCAGAAATCAAACCTGGGAATCAAACCCAGAACCTTCTTTCTGTGAGATGGCATGGATAATTACCCAGTGTAACCCTAAACTCAGCTCTTTAATATGCAGTAGTGGCTCAAGCTATTGGCTACTAATCAGACGGTCAGAGGACAAAGCGACAGCAGTACCTGCACTAGGGATGCTGTAGCCCTGGCTGTACCTGCACTCTAACACATATAGTTGTTATGAGACTGGGTGTAGGACCCAAGTGCAAGAGCTGAAAAATAAAGAGGCTAGACACCACATAACAAAACAGGGAAAAAATTCTATTTAAGAACACTAAATAAAATAAAAACAAGATGTAAAAAAGGAGGCGTGGCTGCCTGCACACACACCGATGGAACATTTAAATGGAGCAGTGTGTGCACACATAAAACCGGGCACACATACAACAAACACAACAACATCCAACACATTTAGCGCACTAGTACCCGATCAGGGAACACACTGAATACTCACACACAAACTTTATCGAGCAAGACGTGCAACATTAAACAGATAACAGCGCACTACTATCCAACAATCAGGGGACTGTGCTGAAATCACGCACAATCATTAAGCAGCCCTAAAGACAAGAGGGTGCTGCAAGCCGATTTGGGAAAGTCCCTCACATAACAGACACACACAAATAAGAACAAACAGACAAGGGGCGGAGAGATTACAGGAGATCAGTAAACTGGAAATGCAGCGAGATAATCTGAGAAGATACGGATATACAGAGTGAGCAAGTGAACATGGAGCAAATCTCCCGTGGAGGTGCTCACATGCTCTAAAGGGGAGAGGCGCACTCGGCGCACAAAGGAGGGAGAAATATAAGGGGGAAAACAAAGTAATCACACCCATTCTACCTGTCTCTGCCTCAGATTACCTCTAGGTTGTTAGCCAGTACATTCTCGCCGCTATTCAGGTCTAAGTACCTTCATCTCTAACTTACTACCAGAGTGAAGAGAGAGAATAACGGTGCGACACCAAGTTTGGATTCTTAGGGATCTGGATGTGTATCTGATGTGTAAGAAATATAACAAACGCCTCTGAAGTACTGTGAGTGTGTGTATCCCCAACCCTTAAAGGAGAGAGATAGAGTAAAAGAAAGGTATGCAAAAGTTTGCAACAGCATTTTTTGATTCTTAGACGCTCTTGCAGAAGAGCACAGGATTGTTGTAAAAGAGCTCGAACAATTCGTGTAGCGTGACAGTTATGGAAGGAGTCTCCATTATCAAAAAAATGTGTTATGGTTCCATAATTCAAAAGAGAGGTGATAGAGAACAGGTACTAACCTGGGAATTAGCCAACCTGGATTGGAACACCTAGCTTATATCAAACTAATTCCAACATTCAGACTCCAGACAGGAAATAGAATCTACAAAGTGTGAACCTCCGCCTTCGACTGGATGGTTTGTCCACTTTTAGTATATATGTGATACCGAGAGCACCCTTACAAGTGCAGCTGTTGTTAAAACACTTGAACCACTCCTGCAAGCTCTAACAATCTGTCTGTTTACCCATAGCTGGTAAATGTTGCCTTCTGTTTTACAATGGACAGATCAACTCTGCATATGAGTAGATTGTGATGTTACCACCAATTGGGGCACTTTATTTTGTGATCATATGCCACCTGCCGGGTAGCAATAGCATCGCTGCTTCATCAAACCACACTAGCATTGATTATTTTTCCATTAGCCACAGAACAGAGTGTTTTACTCCTCACTCCGGTTTCCATAAAAGCCACAATTCCATTAGTATCAGTTTACAAGCGTTCCTATTTGGTGTGTCCTTAAGGAATTTGGGAGCCGCAAGAGTTTTAAATTGGGCCGAAAGAATGTCCCTGGTTCCAGGTTTGGCTAATTTAAATCCCGCTCATCTTTGCTCATCAACACATTTGGCACGGAACCGCAGGACAGATGCACAGATTTACAACTAACACATGCCAAACATCAGAACAAATCTGTTCTGCCGGACGGGGGCGGAATAACAGAGCCAAAACAGAGATTTCCGTGAAAACCTCATCCAAGAAACACCACCCCACATTCTGCACAGTAATTAGCATGAGATTCACTGCTAGACGATTTCAATTTGTTCGACAAGAAGGACGTGACACCCACAATCCGAGACAAAGGAGGAAAAAACAGGAAGCAGCTGAGCAGAAGACGGACCATTTTGAAGAAACCTGGCTATTCCTTATCCTTCATTTTCTGACAGCTCATTTCAACATCTTCACTAGCCTGAAAGAAAACACAGATTCTCTAATGAAACCTTCAGACTAATCCCCCTCCATGATGGAAAACCAGACCCACGGGCAATCAGCGACTATTCAAATGCAAGGGTCAAAAGGTAACAGGCAATATGTTCTTTAAATGGACTATGCACGCTGCAGAATGACTGTCACAGAATTCCGGAGATTCTCCCTCCCCCCGGATATGATCATCATTTCTAGCGTGTGAATATTAGTGCAGACATGCTAGCTTGAGAACAAAGAGGGGCCGCAGGCTAGATCCAGGCATTTCAATGTGACTTCTACTCACCCGTCTGACTAACACTGGAACTTCAGAACCATAAAACAAACTGGGGGAGAGAGAAAAAAGGAGGACAGAGAAAGGGATGCTTTGGAAAATGACATTCTGCCCATCTCCAGAGAAGCTAGATCTACAATATACTTAATCCTATCTCAGCTCCCTACTGTGTATCTGCACCCTCCTTATTTATCCTATCACCTGTTTCTTTCTCCATCTCTTCCTCTTTCTTGTTCTCTGAAATAGATTTCAGTTCCTAATGAATGGCCTTTTATCATTTCGCTTTTGCTGACACCTGAGAAAAAGAGATTCATTTGCAAGAACGGCGCGATCAAACTCCAAGGACATGTCGTCGGTCCAAAATAGGAAACTGCTCAAATAAGCGCCTTTGTGTTAGCTTCTAGTATTGCTCAAGTGTGAGATGAAAAAGGACCTCATTCCCCGGGTAATATGATAAGTGTCATTTAGATTGTTGTGCAAAAACCCACAGCTTTGAAGATGGGACCGGATGACAGGATCGATACACCAAAAAACAAACATCAGTGAATGAATGAAGACTCAAGAGCTCTCAGAGAGGAGCATGTCACTTTCATTTGAGGAAAAAAAAGAGATTTACGTATTAAAAAACAGAGGAATGGCGGCGAGCCGGAGAGGCAGGAGTCAAATATGCCTAATGACAAATCACATCCCGAGCCAACAACTACACCGGTGCACATTGCTCCAATCACAAAGCAAACAGAGCGCTGGTCCACATGCCGCAAAATAAACAGCCATACATTCGTTCATCTTTTGCTTAATCCACACAGTGTCACGGTGCCCTTATGGCAACTATGGATTCAAGGGCAGGAACAACACTAGACAGCCATGTCCATAAACAGCCATATGCAGTGCCACAATTAGTGAAAAATGTAGCTGGAAGCTAGAAAAGGCAAACAATCA
Organism: Aspidoras spilotus; assembly: GCA_028565295.1. Classification (NCBI taxonomy): domain Eukaryota; kingdom Metazoa; phylum Chordata; class Actinopteri; order Siluriformes; family Callichthyidae; genus Aspidoras; species Aspidoras spilotus. The sequence goes on from JAOUQV010349808.1 coordinate 10,020, forward strand.
AATCAACCCAGCATCACCAATCCTGCCCCACAAAAGACACAAAAAAAATTAAGCTAAACAATAATATGTACAGGGGTTAGACAATGAAACTGAAACATCTGTCATTTTAGTATGGGAGGTTTCATGGCTAAATTGGACAAGCCTGGTGGCCAATCTTCATTAATTGCACATTGCA
>JAOUQV010349920.1:0-10188 GCA_028565295.1 Aspidoras spilotus
ACTGCACGGATGGGTTAAATGCAGAGGAACAATTCCGCTGTGTGCAAACATAGTGGCAAAATGTATCACTTTCACTTAATTAGGCAATCGCATTTTAGTGTAAAATGGGGGAAAACTGGAGCACCCTGAGCTAACCCACACAGACAACAAGGAGAACATAAGAACTTTACACAGAAATGACCCCAGGGTGGGAAAAGGATCTGGGAACTGAACCTAGACCTGTGAGGTAGACTAGAAATACAAAGGGTGAATTTGGGTAATCTGGGACTTTGGGTAAGGTTGACACATCAGCTCTGTTGTATTTTTTTTCATTTGCAAGCAAAATCTATCTTACTAGGTTTGACTAATGAAGTCACAGAAAAGGGGCAGGGTATGGATCTGAACTGGGGCACAACTAGGGTCGAATTTTAACCATATTATTTACATGATACCTTGCAACATTTCTATTTAGTTAATGTGTTTATATTATAGTTTATAATCTGCTTACATTTATATAATGCATCATCTGAAGGGTGAAGTGGTCTGTCGAACTCTCCAGTATGAGCGTAGCACCCATGTTAGATGTGGTGTTATGAAGGTCAATAATGACATCATAGGCATCTTGACTTCCTTTTGGTCCAAATTTCTGATTGATTTCCTTGGCTAGTCGAACTTCATATGGCAGCTCGTCTCCACCGGGCATGCTGGGTAGAAAGAAAGAGCATTAAATCTAGCGAGTAAAGGCAGTTGGAATAAAACACACTCTGGGCATGCTTAAAAGCAACTATAAGAAACTGTAAGATCCATGAAATAAGTTTAATACTGTTTACCACTAGTTATGTTCAGTGATGGCTGGTGAGAAACTGTATAAGATGGTTCCACAATTCAAACTCATTCTTTATCATTCATACTCATTTAGAACCAATGAAGCAATCTACATACAGACTGCAACAAACAATATGAATACATATTTTTACAGTCACGACATGGTAAATTAATGCTTGTATAATGCAAGTTAAAGATGGGAAACTTTGGGAAAATAACATGCAAAACATTAAGCATTATTATTTCATTATTAATGACCTCCTGCTTTGAGTCAAAGCCCAGCTTAGAGAAATTGTAAAGTTTTGATATTCCATCAGCCATGATTCTCCATTTCTGCACTAAACTTTACTTAGTGAATGACTTACCCTTTCTCTTAATTTGTGTAGGAAAGCAACAAAACAAGTAACAACATGTTTGCTAACATAGCAGCCCTAAGTTTAAAACACCTATTTTGGGTTAGATCTGTTTGTCCTAAGTATTATGTATTTAAATCTATTATGGGCCTTCGTTCTATACCAAGTAAGAGCTTTATTTCAAGTTCTCTGTTCATTATATTGACTTTCGTGGACTAATGGACTTTGAGTTTTTTTTAGCCTTTTGCTTTGGATCTTAGATTATCGACCATGTTCAAAGTTCCTTATGCATCCTGTGGTAGTGTTTTGTGCCATTATAAATACATTCAGGATTTTTGTTGTTTCACATTGAACTGCATTTAATTCCATCTCACTGTGGCACTGAGACGTTACAACCGTGGCCACTTTGTAAATGTAATTATCAACCATAGATTGCATTTTCTAGCAAACCCCTAACATTAGCCTCACCTAAAATCTTATTGTCTATATACAACCATTTCAATTTACTACAATCCCACTTCCTATAACATTGCTGTGCAAAAAATAAATCAAAAAGTTTTTTTTTGATTACTTTATTGATCCCCGGAGGTAAATTGTTTTCTGCATTTAACCCATCCATATGTGAACACCCGGAGCAGTGTGCTGCCCCATTGGGGCGCACGGGTAGCATTTGTGGGGGTTAGGTGTCTTGCTCAACAGCACTTCAGCCATGACTTGCCTAGAGTGGAGATCGAACCAGTAATCAGCCCCAGCCCTCTACCCTATCCATTTAACCACGGCAGCAATTGACAAATCTCAAAAATCTTTTCCCTCACATTTTGAGTTTTTATCTTGTTTAAAATAAAAGACACCCTTTTTTAAAGGGCTCTTAATGCTCAAAACACAGACACATGGCCACTTTATTTTTACATCATGCACCATTTGCACTGGATTCATTGTTTGTATGTATATTACAATCATATACTTATTCTCTTTTAACTATTTCCATGCTAGTTTTATTCTTGCTAGCATTTTTAATTGTAGTTAATTGTACATTTTTATTTCAAATACTTGCATAGTCTATGGAACAGTCACTACTCATTTCCCTATATATTTGTACCTGCTACAAATTTATATGTAACAAATAAAATCTTGAATCTTTTATTTAACGTGTTTCTGTCTGTTCACTGCATTAGCGGCTAGTAACCCGCTGCCCCCTGATCCTGTCTTGATCCCGAAGAGAAGAAAACGAGCTTATATATTTTTATGAAATGGTGAAATGTAACATCTGGTATGTATATATATATATATATGTTTTATTGTGAATATGGTTATATGAGATTCACTGCCATTTATTGCACAGTCTGTTTTTACTCATCGTCCCGACTTTTTTTGAACTGTGGTTGTAGATTATTTTTACAACAATGATATGATTCACACACACAAACTTTACTGGTCGTAAAGTTCCAGGAAAAAAGAATAAAATTGTTGCTTCCAATAAAAGGTTGCCAGTTGGCAGTGTAACTATGTGTCACATTTGAAATATATTCAAACACTTTACATAATTACTGAGTTTGCATAAAGGTTTGCGCGTTATACAAACATCCAGCGAACTGAAAAACACTAATACTTTAGACATTCATGCAGGGTTGCGCAATAATTCAATGTTTATCATTATTATCATAGGGCGCACACATACAATGAGACACCAAGGGCCACTTTAGAGGCAACAAATCACAAATGGAAAAAGGATGACCAGAGGACACCTATGCGAACATGCATCCGTAGATCAAACTCGGGCCCTTTATGCTGGGAGGCAGCAGCATTACTCACTGCGCCACTGTGCTGGCCATGTTTAAAAGTATAGTTCTTCCAAGTATAGTTGCATTTATAACATACATGTTATCTAAAGGTTATAAATGAGGTTATATAAGTTTAAACCTTTCCCATGATAAAATCTTTCCTATAATAGGAAGTCGCAGTTTTACCTATGACCGGTACAAACTGCTGACACCAGTGAGACTCTGATCTTAATGCTAAACAAACATCTCCTTCTCTAATTCACATCATATTAACAAAAATATTACAAAAGCTATCCACAATAAAAAAAATAATTTTTAAGATTATGATGTAGGACAAACATCACAGATGTTATAATAGGGTTACTCTTCATGATTGGTCAGGTAGTATAATAACAAACTGCACTGTCTTGTAAAATTCCCTGTGAAGACAAATTTGTAGTGTTTCAACTTTCCCCTGCTATCAGGGATCGCCACAATGAATCACTTGCATTTCCGATCTGGCACGTTTTACACTAGATTCCATTCCTTCACACTTTTGGGACTTAGGAATTTTTTTTAGCATTTCCATTTCCACTAGCATGCATGTTTTTAGACAAACTCCTGTGAAAACAATGTGTCTGAAGGGAAGACAAAAAGTGTATAAATACAATCACCAGCCACTTCATTCGTTACACTGATTCAGTCGCTTGTTAGCACAAATATCTAGTCAGCCAATCACATGGCCGCAACTCAATGCATTTAGGAATGTAGAGGTGGTCAAGACGACTTGCTGAAGTGCAAACCCATAATTAAAATGTGACTCTGAACGTGACCTGGTTGTTGGTGCCAAATGGGCTGTTCTGTATTACAGAAACTGCTGATCTACTAGGATTTTCACGCACAACCATTTTTATATTTTACAGAGAATGGTCCAAAAAGGAGAAAAGAGATGTGTGGACGAAAATGCCTCATTGATGTGAGAGGTCAAAGTAGAATGTGCAGACTGGCTTTATCTGAAACTCGTTACAACCAAGAATACAGACTACAGTCTTAGTTGAAAGTATACCACGATAAATATTTGTTTTCATATTAATGCGACAAATGAAAGCTCTCATGAAAGCAAAGTACATCGTTTTGTTACAAAAATAAAAATCAACAAAATGAATCAAAGCACATTGTCTTCGAAGCGCATTTGCATGCGAACACTAAAAGATTTTAAATAGCGGCTATTATTTAGGGGCTCGCAGAGTTAAATAGGCGTGATTTTCACTGAACAATACACACAATGCTGCTGGGTTCTGACCAGAATTAATGTGCCCCATGTACAATGCTGATATACAGGGGTTGGACAATGAAACTGAATCACCTGGTTTTAGGCCACAATAATTTATTAGTATGGTGCTCCAAAGTGGCTCAATAATATTTAGATCCGGTGACTGTGCAGGCCATGGGAGACGTTCAACTTCACTTTCATGTTCATCAAACTAATCTTTTACCAGTCTTGCTGTGTGTATTGGTGCATTGTCATTCTGATACACAGCACCGCCTTCAGGATACAATGTTTGAACCATTGGATGCACATGGTCCTCCAGAATGGTTCGGTAGTCCTTGGCAGTGACGCGTCCATCTAGCACAAGTATTGGGCCAAGGGAATGCCATGATATGGCAGCCCCAACCATCACTGATCCATCCCCATGCTTCACTACGGGCATGCAACAGTCTGGGTGGTACGCTTCTTTGGGGCTTCTCCACATCGTAACTCTCAGAAAAACAGTAAAGGTGGACATCAGAGAACAATACATGTTTCACATTGTCCACTGCCCAAGATTTGTGCTCCTTGCACCATTGAAACCGACGTTTGGCATTGGCACGAGTGACCAAAGGTTTGGCTATATCAGCCCAGCCGTGTATATTGACCTTGTGGAGGTCCCGACGGACAGTTCTGGTGAAAACATTTCTGGTGCACATTTAATTCTCCCGTGATTTGGGCAGCCGTGGTTTTATGTTTTTTGGATACAATCCGGGTTAGCACTCGAACATCCCTTTCGGACAGCTTCCTCTTGCGTCCACAGTTAATCCTGTTGGATGTGGTTCGTCCTTCTTGGTGGTATGCTGACATTTCCCTGGATACCGTAACTCCTGATATATCACATATGGTCACAGATGCGCCAGCAAGACGTGCACCAACAATTTGTCCTTTTTTGAACTCTGGTATGTCACCAATAATTTTGTGTGCATTGCAATATTTTGAGCAAAACTTTGCTCTTACCCTGCTAATTGAACCTTCACACTCTGCTCTTACTGGTGCAATGTGCAATTAAGATTGGCCACCAGGCTTGTCAATTTAGCCATGAAACCTCCCACACTAAAATGACAGGTGTTTCAGTTAGCCTTCTGCCCTATCCATTAGTTCACAGCCACCTGATGCCACCTCATTCCTAATCCCATTAAACCTGAAGAGAACCTCAACGTATACAGCTCTGCTTCCTGTCTCTTAGTCAGTGCCACTCTCTCCAAACCATACATCAAGGCTGGACTCACTACTCTCCTGACTCTTCTTTCCTTTAACATATAACTCATCACATGTGAGTTGAAAAATTATGTTGGAAATATGGTGAATATTATAATTGTAATTAACTCAGCCTTTCCTTTCCTTCCCTCTCACACACTCTGCTCTCAGCTGTTGCTGTTTTTTACTTTTATGGCTGTCACAGCCATTTATAGCTTACAGCATGTTAGTTCTGTTTTTTCATGTGGCTACTCAGTTTTATTTTGTTTAAATGTTTAAGCAACTTTCAGCTATTCTTTTTGGTCATTCACTGCATGGGCATATCTAAAGTTTGCGTATTACCACAGAGAGCAGGAAAACAAACTTCCTCGCCCGGCAGACAGCGAAAAATAGTAATAAACTCAGGAAAGGTAACACCTTTTAATACAGATATATATTTAAAAATGTCCAGATTTAACAGTGAACAGGAGCATTGCGATATGTATGCAGTTGTAGTAGTTGTAGTAGTAGTAGTAGAAGTAATTAAACCTCAGCATCATGAACATAGATAATAAGATAATTCTTGTAAATGCTTTTTTTTATAATAGGTTATTTTTTATTAAACAAGGTGCTTTTCATAATAAGCAGATAATAAAATATTGTTATTTTAGTATCGAGTTGTTTCCTTGTGATAATAAGACGATTTCTTGTAAAAGCCCGTTGCCTTTTCATAATAACAGTGTTTGAATGTAATAAGATGCAAAGTGTTCTACATCTACTGTATAATAAACGGATACTTTCTGTATTAAAAAGATACACTTTTGCATTATAATACCAGTATCCTGATCCTGACTATAAAAAACAATTAGCTTTCTCTTTGAGCAACCAAATAGCCATTTTTTCTTTTCATACCACGCTGGTGAGAAAGTTCTGTTGTAACTTATCTCCCTTTTGGACTTTCATGGTACTTTGGGTTTGAGATTATTTTGTGTTTATCAAAGGCTTCCTCGCCCATGCGGCCTGATGGACATCTAATGGCCTCTCCTACATTCATTGTCAATGCAACATGGGCGACAAGGGCGATATTATTTAGTCTATCTCAAGTCTCAAGTAGTTTTATTGTCAATTTCTTACCCGTGTATGTCATCGTGCACACGCAGGCCTGCAACACAATCCCACAAAAGTGAAAAATGTTCAACTTTTCATCGCTGTCACCCAGACGAGGACCAGTCAGCGGAGGTTACATTAACTGAGCAATAAGCTGACAGGATGCTACTCAATCCTCTGTGAATAACTGGAGGCAAAAATAATACTTGGCGTGTAAGATTTATGATATTTCTAAACCATTTCTTTGTTTTGTGACACTTCTTACCTGCAAAAATTCCCTCCAACCGGACAGTCAAAACCGTGGGAGACTCGTGAACTGAGCGCATCGCTTGCCAAGGTAGTTTTCAGCATTTGAGTTTCAGAAATGAGTTTCGTGCTGAGCTCATAACTACCGCGAGGCGTGAGTACTTCATTTCTCAGCGTGCATATGTGACACAGAATATGACCATGGGACAAACCACACAGGTGTCTTTTAATGTGGATTGGAATCCCTACCTGCAGGAAAGGGATAAACGAAACGTGATCGTTGATCTGCCCTGCTTCAACATTGCGTGAGATAGAAATACTACAGAGACTTTAGATAGTTAATGTGTGATCATGTTATTAAAATAAACTTACAGTTGATTTACTGATGAACTATTTTTTCGGAGCATGCTTTTGAAGGTGGGGGCGTAGAGCTTTTATGATAAAAACATGCCCTTTTATTAGAAATCAATGTTTTTTAAACAAGTACGCTCATATTAAAAACTTTGAAAACTAGTAAAAACGACATGTTTACTTGTTAAAAATCAGTTTTAACCCATTAACAACATGTTAGCGCGTCGTTTAACGCAACAAAACATATGTTCCTATGATTTACGACGCGTTTTTCTCACAATAACGTGATGTTCGTGGAGATTTGTTCTTCCGTATTGCACTGCGCTTTCGTGCTTTGACAGAATTCAGATGCAATAGTTGTGGATCGCACTGATCCGATCTTAACTTTTTTTTTCATTGTGCAATGACCTGAACACAAAAACAAGACTTGAGAGCCAGAGGTAATGCATGTACCTCAGCTTTTCCGTTGTGAAGGCTCGATTCAGATCCGTATCGATGTACCTGGTGCGCTTCTCCACGGCTCTCGGGTTGCTGATGAAGGGCTTCGTGTGAATTCTGCTCCGCCGGATCTCGCTGTCGTTTTGGGTCCACATGGACACAAGCGTGATTCCAGACATCTCGTTCCCGTGCGTGCCGCCGAAGATAGCCACGCGCTGGGCTTCAGCAAAACAGCACACTTCATTGCTCATCGCTTCTGCGGCTGCTGAGACTGAAATGCCGGAAGTGTGAGTCAGTAAAGTGTCATGAAAGTTTACAGCGCTGTCTTATACAGAGCAATCCACTGCTGGTGTCTCTAATCGGTCACATATGTGTTAAAGAACGTCGCTTTATATCACACGCTTTAAAAGTGTCACCCTTAACTCCGCTTTCAGAATTATATTAAGACATAGTGGGCGTGGTCAATGAAAAGGAGCCGCCCATTGATCTGACCGCCCTGTGAACAAACCGGTTAGGTCCGGGATCCACTCGATCCCTGAGTTTACTGCCAAACACTGTCACAGCTTAACAAAAATCACTTTCATTTAAAAACATGCATTAATGCATTCATGAATTTATCACACAAACTCGTTTGTTACACCGTCTTTATAAGGACTTATCCTTGCGAGGACCTTTCAGTGACGTAATTATTAAAGCATACAGTAAATTCAGGTACATTCTGACAACATAAACTGAAACAGATTAATTTTAGCAGCATTTTCAATTCAATTCAACTTTATTTATATAAACACTGTTGCATAGCAGATTTACAGACATTATTCATTTATTCATTCATTTTCTATACCCACTTAATCCTAGTTTTGGGGTCACTGGAGGGCCGGTGCCCACCTGGCAACTCTGGGCGCAAGGGCAGGAACAACTCTAGACAGGGCACCATTCCATCGTAGGGTGCACACACACGCAATTACACAGACATTTAAAAAGTGAAAGTGATACATTCTGCCACTGTGTTCGCACACAGCGGAAATGGTCCTCCGCATTTAACCCATCCGTGCAGTGAAACACACAAATACACACTAACAGGCAATTAGGAGACACCAATTAACCTATCATGCATGTATATCATGCATCTATCATGCATGACAAACATGAGGAAAACATGCAAACTCCACACAGAAATTTCCATACTCGCCCCACACCTTGCTGAGAGGCCGCAGCACTATACAATGTGCCACCCTGCAGATATTATATACAGTTCAAAATCATGAACTTTACACAAGTTACCTTTTAAGCAATAATACAAATTTGTGGAACAGAAATTGTATCAGCAATGACATGATTTGTGTGGCATTATACATACAGTATATCTCTGGATTAGGAGCACCTGTTGATTATTACAGCAATCAACCCATACTGCAGCAGCACCAGCAACTGAAAATGTGCCAAGACCTTTGTCTGGCTTAGGGTTGCCAACAGTCCCGTAGAATACCTTTGGAAACTCAATTTCATGTCTCTCTGTCATCGCCTCATTATGGTTGGCTGCATGGATGATTCAGCTTTCCACAATGCACTCTGTCTCCGGTTGCTTTTAGTAGTCAGGCCCCTGATAATCCAGTCCATGTTTAATGTTGTCCACCCAGGTTATTTGTGGCTTTCCACGCCATATGACTTCCTCCACAGGCCTGCCATTACACTTCCGTCAATGTTGTTTTGTGGGAACCGCATCATATGACTGTAGTAACGTAACTTGTTCGAACTTGACTCGAAAACTTGTTCTGTTCTGGCCATCTTGGAGAATTGCTCAGTGGTCATCATCTTTGTCCATGAGAACCTAAACAACTTCCAGAAGCACTTGTTCTCAAAAAACTGAATATGTCTTTCTTCTTTAGTCAGTGTCCATCACTTGTAGCTTGGTCATTTGATTTGTTTTTTCACATCTTTGTCAATTTGAAATTCACTACCATGCCACTTCTATTCTTGACTTAAGTGGCACAACCTGCATTTATATTACTCTACAATCAAAATATGTAAAAACGTACAATTGCTCCAAACTTCTGCCTTCCATCATGATCTCCAGTATGTATTCTGTGTTGGTCAGTACATTTGTATAGCTGCATTGATTTGCATGTTATATTTATTTGCACCTTTCTCAGTACGAGGCACCAACTACTGTAGTTCTTTGATTGATGTGGCCAATAAGATTATGATATCAGCATATCTGAAATTGTTAATGGTTGGTCCACAATCCTCCCATAAATCCTTGTAGTGCTTTTCTCAGCGCTTGCTGTCCTAGGATGTTAAAATGACATGGTAAATGATTATATCCTTATCGGATCCTTATCTGATGCTGAACGATTCTGATATGTGAATTTAATTAATTCAATACAAAAATCAACAATAACAGAAATAAACACTTGAAATAGGGCACTATGTTTATAATTAATCTGTATAATGCATGCATTTCACTGTTTGTATTAAATTGGTGAATTATATTAACTTTTTGATCTTCTTCTTCTTTCGGCGTCTCCCTTTTATCAGGGGTTGCCACAGCGTGTCATTCACAGTCTGTCCCTCTGATGTTCTCATTCCTAATTCTGTCCATCCTGGTCACTCCTAATGAGAACCTCAACATCTTAAGCTC